>BRYF01000020.1:4567500-4570000 GCA_030159135.1 Actinidia polygama
GATTGGAAATGATGAAATGCTGAATTGAGTACAATCTCAAGTGCGTGAATGGTTTTAAGTTATGCTAATGGTCTTAAATTGCAGTATAGGCTGGTGTGACGGTCGCGGTGTAGCAATTGAGAGTATTAAATAATTTGTAACCCAAATCAGAAACCAAATTCGTGATTTTTTTAGCATTAGCACGCCCTTGATTAGATTATTGCAACTAAATGTTTTATATTGTTTCTAAACTTTGTTATACCTTAAGAAAATAATATTGAATAATATCACATTATATGTTAGTTTGAGGCAAAAAATGTGGAGGTTATATTTAGTGAGGGAATTTCACTATCTCGAATCACTAGAAATGGTACAAGATTAGATGTTTATAAATTAAAAGCAATTGGCATTTGTTGGTAAAATTTTAATGCAAATAATAAGGTAATAATAGAGGCTAATACATGGATTTTATAAGATACTACCATCTACACCTCATTGATTCATGAGTACATACCCAAAATGAATGGCATAGAGGATCTTGATTCTTGATAAAACTTATATGTGGCTATTAACCTTTTCAATTAGTAGCTTACTGTTTGAAAATTTATAGTTTTGATTTTAAGCCAACATATTAGTAATATAGATATAGAAATAAGAATTGACAAATAAATAATATGAAAATGAAGAAGTAAAAAGAAAAAGGAAAACATTAACACAAAATATAAATCTCAACAATTAAAAGAAAAATGTTATTAAAGAATAATGCACGTGTTATAATTTTAGGAAGATGGGGAGATTAACTTAGGTTTTAACTTTTTACAAGTTAAATTTTTAGACGTACAAAAGATAGTGACCATAATAGATGTAACAACCAATGTGGTAATGTAATGTCGTGATCTGTTCCATAACCGGTGTGATTTTCTTTTATCAGATATATATTGTTGTAATGTAACGAAACCCTGAAATCCCATTAAGTTGTTAACTAACTAAGAGTGACACAATCAATGTATATTTTTATCAAGCCTATCTAGCTTTGATAGTAGGTTTTCTAGGTGAAGCTATGTCATCCCGTATTGGTAACGGTTCAGTGCAGTAGGATATGCTGAAAAAGCTGATACTAATTTATTTGGAAATCATTCTTTTTCCTTTCCTTTTTGTTTATAATTTGAATAGAACTTTTCTTCAGTTTTGGGAACTTTTCCTTGTACAAACAGGAAATATTTTGATATCACAATACATACAAGAAAGTTTCTTAAGCAAGGACGCCGCTGGAAATCTAATATTTCATGGTAGCATTTGATTTTGAAGAGTAAATTGAGTGACAATCAAAGTTAGCCAGTGGAAGAGGAACTTTCTTTGAAGATCACTTTGGGAAGGTTGTTAAGAAAAGTTCTCCTGGTTAGCTCATAGCTAAAAATAGGAATTAGGAAACCTTGGTTCTAAGCTTAGGGCTTGAAGCAAGGAGCTGGATCTGCTGATGATTATGAACTAGTCGTGAAATGTGACATAATGAAATATCAATAAATGTGTTTGCTTATTATAAATATAAACTATAAACTTGCTTTGCCTTGCCGACTCAGAGGTAGCGTGGGGAATTTGCTTATCATAAAAAAAGTGGGGAGGTGAAGTCTACATGGTAAATAATTTAGGCTCTGCTGGTTTTGCAATGCATCTAGTTTAGAAATGGTTTTGTGGCCTTTGAAGTGCTTAGCGTCTTAAAGCATATTGCTTTTAAAAGTTATTGTCTGTAGTTTTTATTTTAAAGTACCTTAAAGAATTTTTGAGCAAAGCAACGAGTATTACGTGTTAGCGGAGAGGAGGATGTAAAAATGTTTCTCCAGTGCAATAAACCAAATGGTGTTGTGCCTCTTTCTATTACAAGCTCTTTCCTAGAGCGCTCTTCAAAAACACCTTGTTAGAAGCCACCACACCACCAAACAAGGCCATATTGTGCTTGTATCATGGATCAAAAGTTAATTCGCCGTGGACGTACGCTCTGTCTTTGCTTTTTTTTCTCTATAGGGATTTTTTTCCAGTTTCATTATCTTTTTATAGTTAGGCAGCCTTATCAAATAAATCAAATAATTTTGCCATTTTTTTGTTGATTCTATTATGGATATGAAGTTTACCTGAAATTCAAGATCTGTTAAGCTTAACATACATCTTAGAATAGTACATGTTGCTGAACCAAACTAAGCCTTTGTCCCAATCAATTGGGGTCAGCTACATAAATTTTTTACGCCATTGAGCTATATTAAGGGCCAAATGTTCACTGAGATTCAATCCAATCATATCTTTTTTTACTATCGTATCCAATGTTAACTTCAGTCTACCCCTCCCTCTAGTGTCGTCAGTTCCAATAATCATATCACTACTTCTTACTACTGTATCAATAAACCTACGACATATATGTTCAAACTTAGTCTTAATGCACATCCACTTCAATATTTTCATCTCAGCTACACTCATTTTAGTCACATGTTGCTTCTTAGCAGCCCAACATTCTGTCTCATATAGTATC
>BRYF01000020.1:4590000-4592500 GCA_030159135.1 Actinidia polygama
TTCAAAATCATATCGCTAAACCAAAACAATAATAGCTTGTTAAAAAATGGAAAAATCTTCCATCTAAAAACCAATTACAACATGAATCACTAAACAAAAATAAAACTATTTTCTAGAAATTGGAGAAATCTCCCAAAGGCATCTGATATCATTTAAAAAAACCCAATTATTTGGGAACCTTACAAAAAGTAGTTTGAAAATCTTATTTTGAATTGTAAAATCTTATGTTCACTGATTTGAAAGATCCTCACTCATACCTAAGCAATAATTATGCCGCATTTCTTACACTTTCTTATGCTATTTTTGAATAAGGTGTTTTGGACCAAGCTTCATTTTTACACCTGAAATCATTTTGCTTCATCCCTTTTCCAAAAGATTTACTTCTTTTTAGTTGCAAACAAGAACAACCCAAAAAGCAATAATAAAATAAAATAACAGCAATATATATGGATCATGTCGGATGCATATAACACGATGCAAACACCTCATAATATTATCCATCTCAATGTCTTGAGGAGCTTTTAACTTTAGAGCGACACGTCATTAATGAGAACATCCAACGGCTTAAACATAGCCACATAATACGTTCAAACTCTCTCAGGTCAAAACGACGTCGTTTTTGGGCAAGCTTGATCTAACAGAAATGATGTTTAATACTTCATTCTGTTTGGTACTTAATTCACAAAACCTTTTCCTCTGAGGACTCGAATCTCAACCCTTTTACAGATGGATGTTTGAAATTCAAGTCCTACTCCATAAAACTCCTCACTTATTTCTCTGTCTGCGGCTGTGGCATTTCGAGTATGGCATTGATTTTGGACTGATCAACTTCAATCCCTCACTGAGTGATCAGAAAGCCTAGCATCTTTCCAGCCGTGACTCTGAATGTGAACTTCTGCAGATTGAGATGAAGTCTGTGCTTTCGAATCCTCTCAAGTCTCGAAGAACTTTTTGAGCGGTTTTCACAACTATCTGGGTTCTCTGTCCTTGGATTTCACAATCATATCATCAACGTATACCTCTACCTTCTTATAAATCGTGTCATGTGAGAGTGTGGTAGCGGCTCATTTGATAGGTAGCTCCGGCGTTCTTAAGCCCACAAGGCATGACCCTAAACCAGTAAGTTTCCCAAGGTGTTGTGAAGGTCATTTTCTCTCTGTCTTATGGTGATATCAGAATCAAATTAGTGTGTGGGACCTGGTGCGTAGGCCTTCATTATTGCCGAATGATCCCACATGATCGTATGACTCGTCCTCGCATGGTCACCCCAGTGCGGCTCAATCTCATGGAAAAGGATATGAGACTCGCAGAACCACCACACTAGAATGAACTATTATATTGGTAAAAGAAAGTAGTTGCCACTTGATTTTTAACAAAGCAAAGAAATTGAGATTTTGTGAGATTCTGAACTCGAGAACTTGTGAAGTGAAATCCCACGTCGCTTGAGAGTTAAAAGTAATTTGCAATATATAAGTGTAAGGATATCATTACTTCAATAACTAACTTTTGGGGTAAGTTCTACCTAAGCATTGTAACATGGTATCAGAGCAGGGACTCCTAGTGATGGGTAGGGTGCGTGTCCCTTGCCTGCATGTGGCAGGTGCTGCCGAGTGAGCACGCTGGGCGTGAGGGAGGGTGTGAAGTAAAATCTCCCATCGCTTGAGAGTTAAAGTAATTTGCAATATATAAGTGTAAGGGTACCCAATATATAAGTGTAAGGGTACCCTTACTTCAATAGTTAGCTTTTGGGGTAAGTTCTACCTAAACATTGTAACAGAACTAAGGTACAAAAGCGGAAGGGTTGGGTACGAATCATTTGAGGATTTCTTTAAGTTAGTTTAACTAGCCTTGTTCCATTTTATTAGCCATGCTTGCCTTTGATTTCCGCCATTTTGAAATAGAAACTACCCCAGTTAAATGGCTCAGACAGGATTTTATTGATCAGAAAAAAGAGCTTAAAAATAATTTAATTTATCATTCGAACATTTGGAGAACCGGCCGCTCAAACGGGCAATTTGGCCGCTCAAACAGAACTGGTGGCTGCCACAAAGTATTAGCGGAGGCCATGAGTTCCATTCTCAAACAGAACTGGCCGCTGCCACAAAGTATTAGCGGAGGCCATGAGTTCCATTCTGCAACTACCTTTCTGGATGTTCAGGAACGCACACGGCCGCCACTTCTAAATGAGTGGCCGCGGCCGCTTGTTTGTTCCAGTGAACGACAATTTTTGTTATAAACAAACAAATATGTTTAGGACATTGCTTTTGCTTTAATTTCAATGTTCGGAAAGGATTATCAGATTCGTAGTTACTAAAAATTGACTTGAAAATAGGTTTCGTAACACTATTTCAAAATGGGTGATCCAATGCAACTGTAAACAAATAAAAGAGTGAAGTTGACAAGAGTTGTTGAATTACATTGGCTCTAAACAATTCTCAAGCAAGAATGAACTCCAACCTCAATGATCGATGCCAATTGAACTCTAATTCGACTTCCAACG
>BRYF01000020.1:4682500-4690000 GCA_030159135.1 Actinidia polygama
TTGAGAGTACGATGAAATTCCAGAGTTGGATCCATAAGTGGTTGTGCATTACTTGGACGTTTTCCCAAACGAGAAACAAGCGGCGTGCAAGTCCCACCCAGACTTTTAAGAGAAGATCAATGAGGAGATTGAGAAGCTGAGAACGACTGGTTTCATCCAACAAATCCAATACCCAAGCTGGCTTGTGAATATCGTGCTAGTGAAGCAGGAAAAAAATGGGCAAATTAGGGTTTGCGTAGATTTTCGGGATTTGAATAAGTCTTGCCCCAAGGATGAGTTCCCTTTACCACATTTGGATACTCTCGTTGATGCCACTGCTGAACACCAGATGTTTTCGTCAATGGATGGATTCAATGGGTATAATCAGATCAAGATAGCAAAGCTCGATGCAAAGAAGACAACTTTTAGAACACCCTTGGGGAATGTCTACTATGCAGTTATGCCCTTCGGACCGAAGAACATAGGAGCGACATACCAAAAGGCTATTACTGCAATTTTCCATTACTTGATACACTATATCATTGAAGATAATGTCCATGACTTCGTGGTTAAGTCCGGGAAGGAGGAGGATCACCTTGAGCGCCTAGAGACAGTTTTCAAGAGGCGCAGGAGGTTCAAGATGAGGATGAACCCTTTAAAGTGTGCTTTGGGGGTAACTGCCAGAAAATTGTTGGGATTTTGCATAGTCATGGTATTAGAGCAGACAAAGTCAAGATAAAAGCGATCAAGGACATGCCTACTCTCCACTCGTATAAATCATTGAAGAGTTTTCTAGGCTAAGTATCATACCTGCCTAAGCGGAGATCACCTTTCCCTTCAAGAATTCACTAAGGGGGAAGACTGAGTTACACTGGGAGAAAGACCACCATGAAGCCTTCAAAGCAGTGAAATCAACACTCAATGCGATGCCTACAATGATAGCATTCACTGCGATGCCTACAATGATAGCATCGTGACCAGCACAACCGCAAATTGGTCTACTTGACTTCTACCTCGAGATCTATTGGAGCTTTACTTGTTCAAGAAGTGGAAGGTCAAAAGAGACCCGTGTACTACATTAGTCACAAGGTGCATGGGACTGAGAAAAGATATACACTCGTCAAGCAGCATTGCTTGGCACTGGTCTTCACAGCTAAGAAGCTAAGGCATTACTTCTTATCCCATACGATACACTTGGTGACAAGGAGTGACCCAGTGCGATATTTGTTGAGTACGAATGGGAAGGTGTTAGGCAGTCTCTTTCATCATAAAGATGGGTCTAGGAGCTATGATACCGAGTAAAAAATTGTTAGTCAACCACTTGGTCTAATCACATGGTTTGCCTTTGCTCAATATCTTTAAATTTATTTTTAATTAAATATAAAATCCTTTTATGATGTATGAACAAGTAATTTATATATGCGGGTGCAAAAAGTAAAAACTTATAAACACAACAAAATCCTAAGTATTAAATTATAAAACTTAATTAATTTTTTATTACGTCACGGGTGACAATAAAAAATCCTAATTCTTAGGTTTTTGCTATGACCATAGGAAAAATAAAAAAGGGAAACAGAAAGTTTTACCTTCAAGGAATATGGCAAATTGAATCGCTTTCCACCCTTGGGATTCAAGATCTTCAAACAAATTCCTTGTATTCTTTGAATGTGTTCTTTGCCATGAAGAACCCTAATCTAATTTTTTTTTTCTTTCTTTTTCTCACCACTATTCTCAAGGCTAATAAAATTAAACTAAACCTTTTTTTTCTTTCTTTCTCTCACAACTTTCCTCTCGTCTCACAAACAAAAATTCTTCAGCCTCTCTAATTTTCCTCTCCTTTCTCTAGGATTTTTCGATGTGTATTGAGAGAAAGAGGAGGGGTATTCATAGGAGAGTTTAGGCTAGAAAAAAACAATTTATGAACTTGGAAAGTCTTTTGGGGTGGTTTATTCTTTAAAGGAAGAAGAATAAAATTGAATATTATGTTTTCTGGAAGAAAAAAATACATAAAATCGCATAAAAATTGAAATCTACTTCCCCAAATATAGTGCTGGATTGGCACTGTGACCATTCACAGAGTGTCGGTCTGACATTTTGAGAAGCCCAAAGTTTACGTCCGGACTCCGATTTGCATGTTCTTTATTTTGTTGGAAAGATCATTTAGTCTACTTTCAAGCCCAATTAGAATCATACCAATATCATTTTACTTTGTGAGATATGAACATTTTACCATCGTCGTGTCAAAATTGTGCGACTTTTGTAAAATACTCGTGACTCTTTCATCTCAAATCGGATCAAAATCTATTTTATACTATTGCAAAGCTCTTTAAAATTGGTACAAAATTCGGAAAAGAATTTTGAAAAATTACGGATATTTAACTAAAAAAGTCTTGAAATAGACTTTTCTAAATGACACTCGGGACGAACTCGCCATCTCACCTATTTTGGATTATTTTTTTGCTTTTAAGCACAAATAACTTCAATTATAAATCATTGGTGCCCAAATAGATCATAATGTCTCTTGGGAAATCTATCCTATCAACATGGAAGAGAAATCTATCCCTATCAACACGGGTGAGAAACCTATCTCTCGGGAAATCTATACCTATCTACACATGTGAGAAATCTATCTCTCGGGAAATCTATACCTATCTACACATGTGAGAAATCTATCTCTCGGGAAATCTATGCCTATCAACAACGGGTGAGAAAGCTATCTCTCAAAAAACTATCCCTGTCAACAACAAGTGATATCTCTCTCTCTCAAAAAATCTATCTCTATCAACAACGGGTGAGAAATGTATCGATGGGCAAATCTATCACTATCAACACGAGTGTAGACACCCTGTTTCAGTCGATCCCGTGACTTAGGAAGTTAACTGACTTGGAAGAGCAAAACTCTACCACCATGCTCTTCAGTATTGAACTCCTATCCTTATAAAAATCACTGACTTTCCCGAGAGTTTGAATGATGAAATATGACACGATTAAGGATTCTAAGGACTAAATTACATGATTTTCGAAACAATATGGCCAAACGCATGATTTTAAGATTCGAAGGAAAAACGGGAGTTGATACCAATTATACAAAAGGTGTGATTGCTCGCTTTAAAGTGGTGGCCGCCTTTGGAGTTCTCAAAACTGACGGTCGCCACTCCAAAGGCGCAACTTCCTCTTTTGTTGAGGCAATCTTAGTTTTTTTATAATGCTTGGACCTCAAGCAACCTCCAAAAGGACGGATATAGTACGCGTGTGACGTCAACATCATAATTCATTATTTACATCCTATTTTTATGCTTGAAGCCCAAGACTAGCTTGCCTCTCTCTCATATTTGAAATCTATAATGTTCTCATGGCTTTCCATCACCACCAGTTGTCACAGTGCGTGCCACACTGCTTTTTCCGCCGTTATTGCCACAATGTCATTGCTATAGCTGCCACCACCACCTTTCCTCCTCTTCCTCTCTCTCTCTCTGAGACCTACAACGACGCCATGGTCTTCTACCTCCACCATTGACACCTCCACCTTTGTTTTGTTTTGTTTTGTTTTTCTTATGTGTTGTTTTTACAAAAATGAATAGTGAACAAATTATTTTTTATTATTTTAACAACTGAAAAAGTCGTTAAAAGTTCATAATTAAGTCATTTAAGTTTATTTTTTTGAATAATTAAGTTTATATATCTTTAACAGTTAAGTTTATTTGTTCAAACAAGTTTATATGTTCCGAGTTTGTCGTGGTTAAAAGTTTATGGTGAAATCTTACCATTCGAAGAATCAAAACAATGAAATCTAGTGTTTGCTTAAGCCGAAAATTCGCCCGCGGTTGCCAGAAAATTGCCAAAAAGTCGTCAGTGGCCAGTGAACTACCGGGAAGTAACCGATTATCGGTCGAAAAAGTCTTTGTTGGCTGCCGGAGCAATTGTCATCCGGAGTTCACAATGATGGTGAGTAATAGGGTGTAGTGAAAAATTGTGTGGGGTGTACAAAATAACAGCGATATTTTTGTTCAATTCAACTAAATGGAGTTTTGACTTTAGGTATTTATTACTACTATGTGAACTATTGAGCTTAAAAGTAATGTTCAAGTTTGGTTTGTTTTTAATTAAGCTGATCTCAAGTAAACTCATATGATGCAGATCATAAGCCGAGCTCGAGTGGTTTAGTGTTTTGTATCGAGCTGAATAATGACTTCTTTAAGTTTTTGTTTGAAAATTTAATAAGTTTCAAAATTTATTCAAGTTTGGTTTATTTAGGTAACAAATAGATTTCAAATGAAGTTTTTTAATGATCTAAACTTGAGCGGAGCTGAAGCAGGTTTTGTAGCTTTGTTCCTTTAACAACCTAGGTGACTGTTGATCATGATCTCTCTCTCTCTCTCTCTCTCTCTCTCTCTCTCTCTAAGCCAAGATGCATCATGTCATGTGGCAAGTTCAGTTTTGTGGTCTCCATATCCCATCGTGAAATTCATTAGTCTCTCTCTTATAAATAAGTATGCTGAAGAAAATGATTTGGTGGAAAACATAGGATCTTTATTAGCTAATTTCTACATTGAAAAACTTCATTATGACCAAATCTCAAAGCATTTTTAATCAGTAAAGTTAATTTACAAACATTTAGGCCTTAATTACAAGTTATCAACAAATTGAGAAATTGAAACACAATTAGAAAACAAGGCAAGAACAGTAAAGAACAATTACTGAAATACATAGTTTACATGTCTGTGCAATAGATTTGAAAGATATGAAATGTTGGTTTGATGGAATTATTACAAACAAGACGAAAACATCAGAGACCTCAAACCACCATAGATCCACTACTACTTTACATAGTAATATAATTTGAGATTTTTGTTTTTGTTTTTCTGTTTGTTTTTTGAGAAAACTGTTGATCCAAAAGAGGGGAATCGAAACCAGAATTGTTTGAGAACCCAAGCCAAAAGACTATATCTTCTCCGCCTTTTGTTATAGCCAAACCCATGATTTTCAGATTCGAAGGAAAAACGGGAGTTTAGATCGCCTATACAAAAGGCACGATTGCCGCTTTAAAGTGACGGTTGCTAGTTTGGAGTTCTCAAAACTGGCTGTCACCAGTTCAAAGATGTGAATACATCTTCTATACAGGCGATCTCAGTTTTTGTATGATGGTTGGACCTCAAGCAACCTCCAAGGACGGATATAGTAAGTGTGTGACATCATTATACATCATAATTCATTATTTAAATTCTATTTTTATGCTTGGAGCCAAAGTTAGCCCCTCTCTCGTATCTGAAATCTATAACGCTGCCATGGCTTTTCACCACCACCAACTGCCATAGTGCGTGCTACACTATTGTTTTTGTAATTGCCACACCGCCCTTGTTGTAGCTACTGCCACCACCTTTCCTCCTCCTCTCTCTCTATCATATATGAGATCTACAACGCCGCCATGGTCTTCCACCTCCACCAGAGTAAAATCTCTCTGTCTAAACAAAAGTTTTGTTTCATTTTGTTTATTTCTTATTTGTTGTTTTTACAAAAATGAATAGTGAACAAATTATTTATTATTATTTTAATGAATGAAAAAGTCGTTAAAAGTTCAGAATTAAGTCATTTAAGTTTATCTGTTTGAATAGTTAAGTTTATATATCTTTAACAGTTAAGTTTTTTCAATTGAACAATCAGTTAAGTTTATCTATTCAGAGTTTGCTGTGGTTAAAAGTTTATGGTGAAACTTTACTATTCAAAAAATCAAAACAGTGAAATCTGATGTTTGCTAACGTCGAAAAAGTCGCCAGCGATTGCCAGAAAATTGTCGAAAAGTCGCCGGCGGCCAGCGAACTACCGGGAAGCTACCGGTGATTGGCCGAAAAAAGTCTCTTTTGGTTGGCGGAGCAGTTGTTGGCCGGAGTTCACAGTGATAAAGAGTAATAGGATGTAGTGAGAAATTGTGTGAGGTGTACAAAATAACAAAGATATTTTTATCTAATACAACCAACCAAATGAAGTTTTGACTTTAGTTTTTTATTAGATGGGTTCAAAAGACGACTCTCATGACCGTAGAATGTGTCTCTCAAATATATATATATTATGGGGATTCAACTAACACAATTTTGGTGTCCTAAAGATAGTGGTATTTGGTGCACGAACAAGCGCCGACCGCATTATACATAATAAGGGAAATGCCTACCTGTTCATAATCAACTGCCACTTTCCCATGCTTAATACCATATACATACACATATATAGATATTATTGTTTGCATTGTAGGTTTTAGATATTACACGTTTAAAAATTTATGAATCTAGTAAAGAATCCCTGTCGACTAGAGTACTCCCCAGTTTAATACTACGTTAGAATATGTCAGCTGTTTGTTTGGAGGTTATTCCTTTTACTCCATATAGTTGTAATTGAGAATATATTCTGTAGTCGACCACCTTGCATAAATATAGATATAGATATAGATATAGATATAGATCAGTTTTAGTTTTGATTTTACTTTTATGATGGGTCACATAAGAATAAGAAAAACCGAAGATATTATGTTTTTTTTTAATTCCAATAAAATACATCTAACAAGAAGATAAAATTTCAAGTCTCACTTTACACAAGGATTTCATTTTGGTTGAGTTAGCCTTGTCACCCTCCCCAAGTTGTCAGGCTGTGTTTTGCCCGAATTCGGATCCTCTAAAGTGTTGGCTGTGTAGAGTGTTTTTGGAGTGTATAAAACGACATCGTTTTGACTGTAAGCATAAAACGATGTCGTTTTATGGTTAATTAAAACGATTTCATTTTATTCATGAAGTGTACATAACGACATCGTTTTGTACACTCCAAAAACACTATACACAGTATGCACTTTAGAGTATCCGAACCCGTTTTGCCCACATGCCGGTCCACTAATCAACTTGCATTGATTGAACATATATTTCTACGTATATATAAATATAGAGACGAGAGATTATTACAGTTAGATACTCAATATATATGAAACTAGTCACATTGTTTGATAACGGAACATGATTATAGTATTTAATCAGTACTATAATCAGGCAAGATAATAACTCAAATGAAATAGACTACTCGTTCGTGATAGCTAGCTGCTTTGGTTTTTAAATTTTTTGTCTTTATTAATGAACTTTCGAATTTGATCAAATCATATATGTTTCCCATTTATCCTCTTGATGAGAGGACACTAAAAATGCAAAACTATTGATCAAAAAAAAAGTTTGTAAAAAATAACAAAAATTCATGTTTGTCTTTTGTGATTTTTTTTAAATTAGATCAAAATTTTTGCAGTTTCAATTTCTAGTAGGAGATATCCAAAAAAATATAAAATATAATCAAACTGTAAAAGAAGTTCATGGAAAACGAAAAAAGAAAAAAAACGAAGCTAATTAAATTAATCTTCCCAAAGGTTAATTAATTTGGAGTTTCTTTCTCAATAATTTTCTTTCATAATTAAGATTATATTACAAATAATTATTGTGGGACTGCTAATTAATCACTAAAACCAACATTAGTCTGTGTCAGTGTGTTGAGTGA
>BRYF01000020.1:4715000-4720000 GCA_030159135.1 Actinidia polygama
ACATAAAAACTTATCAAACTTGCTTTGACCACTCATCCCAAGTCATTTTTGTTAACATTATATCATTCTTTTAATATTTATTAAGATAGACCACATCGTTTATAGCGTTTTTAAAAGCGCTATTTGAAATAGCGTTTTTAAAAGCGCCATTTCAAATAGCGTTTTTAAAAGCGTCATTTCAAATAGCGTTTTTATTCGCTTTTATTCCACCATATATACGTTATATTTTCACAGTGAAAACGCCATTTCAAATGGCATTTTCATTAAAAGCGCCATTTTACACGGGTTTGGGAATTAAGTTAAAAGATACCTCATTTGGAGAATAAAATTCAAAAATCTGGTCTGTCAGGGAAATTAGCCGGAGTTTGCTATGGGGGAAGGCAGGAGTGGACTAAGTAACAGTGTGGGGGTGCGGGTGGTGGGGTGGGAGGGAGGGAGGGATGAGCGGTGGTTACCGGCGAGATGGGTTTGAGTTAGTTGTGGAAAAATATCGAGTTTCTTTTATAGCCAATGGTATTAAAATTTGGACAATCTAAAAAAAATAAAAAATATGGTGGTGCTAGAGAGAAGAAGGGGAGTCCACCTACAATTTTGCCCAAGTCAATTCAAGAACTCCAATGCAGTCAACTGCAAGTCATTTCAAACCACATTGGGTAATTCCATTCATAAGGTGTTTGGTAGGGGTGCGCATAGAATCGGTGGAATGGGGAATCGAACTGGATTGGGATGGAACCCGGGAATCGAACTGGATCGGAGTAGTTTGGTTTCACGGTTCTAATAGTTTGGTTTTAAAAATTAAAAAATTGGTTTATAAAGTTTGATTTTGGTTATTTGTTTCAAAAACGTGGATAGAATTGGACCAAATCGGTAATTTTCTAATATATAAATAGCATTTGTTAGATAGAGATATAAAATTATAAATAGGTTATTGACTCTTGAGTAACACAAATCCTAGTTACTCTACTTTGGTGAAAAGTTATGTCACGCCCCGGTCAAACTAAGACCCGGCCGCGTAAGCAAACAACTGAATTGCGGAATAATATGACAAATATACTTGTCATTTCATCAGAGTACAATACGTCTATCTCTCAAGTAGAACCAAGCTCTCCATGAGCTATCAAATACAAAACAAATGATATCCCAAGGACAATATCCACCAAAGTCAAAATAATATTACAATTTTCAAATATACATGTCAACATGTTTATTAAATGAAATATATAACTGGCATCCTCATGCCTCACGATTCAGGTAACCCTCGGTACCTGAAATTCATTTTATAGTAAAGGTGAGTTATCTTGAAAAGATTTAACAATGGTTTTGATGTTTCAAGCCAAAACCATGATACATAATTATATAATGAAAACATGATGCAATAAAATATGTTTTCATCCATATCAAAATATACTTTTGATTTTTCAATCTATGATTTCTCAAATCAACAAATTCTCAAATTCCCGACTTTTCTCAAAAGCGATTATCCAATAATTTCTCAAATTTTCTAGCTTTTCTCAAAAGCAATTATCCAATAATTTCTCAAATTTTCTAACTTTTCTCAAAAGCAATAATCCAATTTATGATTTTTTTTAAATCAATGATTTTAACCTCTTTAGTTTTTCTCAAAAAGCAAACTCATACATAACCATCCGTCAACTTCTCGGACTTTCACCGAAGGCTCATGACATACCCAAAAGTCAGTCAACTTCTCGGACTTTCACCGAATGCTCAAGACTTACCCAAACGTAGCGCAGTTGCCATCTAGGACTTTTCATTCAGTCAACTTCTCGGACTTTCACCGAAGGCTCAAGACTTACCCAAACGTATCATTTTCTTTCCAAAACTATTTTTAAATTTTTAAATTTTAACATATATCAAGTTATATTTTGCTAACAGCTTTTAATGTAAACAATATAATATGCATGATATTATAAACCATCAATAATATGCATTATTAAAAATTATGTCCAATGCATTTGTTATAATCAAATTATATAAACTTAACCATCATAAATCATATATTTTTATTTTAAGTTCAATACTCAAAATAATGTCTTAATAGATTTTATATAAGCTATTAACAACAACCCAAAGTAAAACCCCAACAAACTAACCCCCTTTACCTCAATTTGAATTTTACGCCCTTTGATATGAAGATCTGGCTCCCATGATCATCATACTAAAATTTTGCCTTGATCCGACGTCATCTCACCGTTGATCTATGTTACTATTTTTCATGATCAAAGACTAACCACACTATATAATTTCTCTTATTTCTCTCTATTTTTCTCTCTTCCTCCCGTATCTCTCATTCTCTCTTTCCTTCTTTCTTTCTTTCTTTTCTCTATACAAACACACACATATATATACACCCCATGTGGCCCATCCTATATATATATAAATATATATATAAAACCCCATCATTTTGTCTCCTTCCTTTTTTTTTTTCTTCTCTTTTTCTCTTTTTCTCTTTCTCTCTTTCGGCCACTTTCGGCCGAATTGTTTTCCTAAATTACACTCAGCCCCTTCAACTTTTAATTATATTATATCATCTCAATTTAAATATCCTCTTTATCTTTATCCCAAAAGTTATAAATTTTTTAATTTAAACCCAATTTAAAATACACTTAGGTCCACTAATCCACATGTGGCCTAATTAACTATACATGAATTCAATTATAACCACATCCAAAATTATTCATATATATAAAGAATTTTTTTTTTTTTATTTTTTTTTTATTTTTTTTTTATTTTTTTTTGAAACCTTACAAGTTAAACTTCACAACACAGAATATATCTGTTCTATTTTTGGTTTGACATATAGGTTATGACGGTTATATGTTCATCTAAATCGTATTAATATTTAATTGATTTAATATTTTTATTTTGTATGGTTATATTTAGTTAATTATGTTTAATATTTGGGTGTTGTATTTAATTTTTTAGTTTTTGAAAATTTTGGATTAGATTCTAAAATTTTGTTTTCACATGCTAGGACTAAGACGGAACCAGAACTGAAACGTTACTATCGGTTCGGTTCTGATTCATAATTTTGTGGAACCAGTCCTAACGATCTGCGGATCTGGTACCTGGTCCCTAAGAAATCAAACAAATTTGGACTGTGTGCATCCCTAGTTTGATGTTTCCGGAAGAAACATAATCGTGTTATATGGTAGCTTCTGAAACCTTAAGGCTGTGTTTGGATAAAACAATTGGTGAGAGAAAATGAAATGAAAAAGCTAGATAATCTAACTGTCTATTGGATTGTCTAATTTTTTCATTTTTATTTTCTTTACCCTCGCCAAATCACACATCCTAACTTGTTTAATTTTTAGTGAAAATATTAAGTTCTGTTTGAACCATGTATTTTGTGGAGGGGTTCGCTAAGGTTGTGTTTGGATGAAAGACTTGGCGGGTTCGCTAAGGTTGTGTTTGGATGAAAGACTTGGCGGGGAAAAAGTAGATGTGTTTGGATAAAAAATTCGGGAGAATCCAATAGTTCTAGAAAAGACAGAAAATACGATTACTAGATAAATTATTAGTTTTTCCAATTCATTATATTAAATTCTCTATTTTTATGTTTTGTTTCTCATCATAAATCATTTTACAAATTCATCATCCAAAGGCGGGTGTTTTTTCCACCTCTAATTATTATTATTTTATTTTTTTTCTCCTAGTTGGGGGATTGAGACCAAGAGTTCCTTCTGCAATAGCCTTCAAGGGCTAAACACTCCAACCTGAACCAGTTAGCAACGTTTGAGTAGGTTAGCATCTGAGGGAGAGCGTAGGTGTTGGTGGCTTATGGACATAATAGCTCTGTGAGTGGTGGCCGGATCCTCTTTGGGCCCATTGTTGTGATACGAAATTTTGTAGGGCTTACCAATAAAAATATATATTCGGGGCACTTTCAAGTTCCAGGACCTCTGGCCACCAGAGTTTCCTGAAAAAAGTTAACAAGCTCTCGCTCGCTCTCGCTCTATATATTCGGTACACTTTCAAGTTCCAGGACCTCTGGCCACCAGATTTTCCTGAAAAAAGTTAAGTTCTCTCTCTCTCTCTCTCTCTCGCTCTGAAGTCGGAAAGGTTGTTACATCTCCAAAACAGGGGATGCAAAAAAAAAAAAGGCGTGCTTTTCTACCACAAAAGAAGCTCAAAACAATGTGCCAGAACTCTCGTGCGACGAAGATCAAAACCAATTATTTTAACTAAAACCTTGCAACATCCATTCCAAGCCAGTCACACAGTAATCCAACATTATCAATCTTATTGGTACTAAAAAACAAACAAACAGAAAAAACTAGTTCAGAAGGACAAAAGCAAGTTCCCAAAAGCGGTGTAGAGAAAGAAGCAATTAAGAGGAGGAGGAGGAGGAGGAGGAGGAGGAGGTGGTGGTGGTGGGTTTCTGAATGATAAAGGCCCTGCATTGAACCTGGTGCTTGTTGTCAAAAGCCAAACAGCGAATATAAGCATTTGGGTATGCCTTCTTGCACTCATTGATTTGATTGACAACCTGAGAAGAGTCATGGCAACAAAACATTGGCAGCTTCCACAGTGTCCAGTACCTCCCATCATAGTATCCTGGAATTCCACTGTTCTCCCTACGGACATATCCAACCTTTAAACAAAAACAAACAAACAAACACTATTACAAAGATGAAATTCATCATTATTCATGTTCATCTCATTAATCTCAATTCACATAACTATATGTTAGTTATATTGATTATTTTTTCTTATTTTCCTCAATCCCAACCAAAAAAGACTCTATTTCATGACAGAGGGTAATCAAATCCCTACTAAGTTGATTGAGAAGTCTGTATATATCTCTTGATTGAGAATGAGACTTATAATCCACAAGAAATCTATGGACAATTCCATCTATCTCAATGAAACTCCAAGCAGGAAATGTATCTACTTTCCTCTCTTTCATCATTTTCCTTGGCCTCACCACACCTTCCCAACTTCCCATTGCAGCATACATGTTTGCCAGAAGAACATATCTC
>BRYF01000020.1:4745000-4750000 GCA_030159135.1 Actinidia polygama
TGACTAGGGTGGGTGGGGTGGCCAGAGAGAGAGAGAGAGAGAGAGAGTCTGTGAAGGGGTTGAGTTGGTCAGTGCCTTAACTTACTCAGTTTCAATGTGTTCATTATTATTTATGTGTCAGTTATTTTAGAAAGTAGGGGATGAGTTAAATATGTCACTCACTGCCCGTCCCAGTGGTCTCTGCTGAAGGACTTTTTTGGCCGAATGCCATAGACTTTCATCCCAGGTTTACTCAAGTGTGTGCCAAATCATATGAGTCGGGTTGGGGCCTAGTAATCTATTGCTCGAAGCCGGCACGTTAAGCCCGATCCAAAACCTGTTCGAATCCCGCCCGCCCCCCCCATGTACTTTGAATCTTTTCATTTACGTTTAAGAACACAATTATACTTTATAACTTATAACATTTTTCTTTATTTGAAAATAAGAACTATTATTTTCATAAATCATAATACATTAAAAAATTATATTATATTTTCACTTAGATTAGTCTATTAGTAGTAGTAGACTATTAGTTCATTATACATTTTTTTCCCTTTTGTTTGTTCTATAAGTTTGAAGAAAAACAAGTCAGCCTGCCGCCTGATCGTACAAAAGTCCAAGCCCAAGCTACCTTAGGGTGTTGGGCTAGGCTCGGGCTTAGCATATTCCGAGTTTGGCCCTGCCCTACCTTGCCTGATTATTGGCGGGAGTCCAATGGGAATGGGCTTGGGTTGCCCAAACTCGATCGACTTCGAGGCTGGCCTTTTTTACACGTCTAATAAGAGCAATTAGGTGGTTTGCCATCTTTGTAAATTGCTTGATATGTAGAATTTCCCATTTAGGCTCAATTTGAACTAGTTTTTTTTGTAGCTATTTTAACTATTTTGTAGTGAACTCTTGTTTTGCCACCGCAACTTTGTTCCAACAATTCACAACTTTAATTCCAAGCCCGAAGCCCCCTTCACTTTTAGGAAATAAATATCATCCCAACCAACTTTAGCCCCCAAGTTCATCTACACCCCTAACTATAAAATACTTCTTAAGATTTTATTTCAGTGGATTCTTTTTCTTCCCATAATATTTATATTTTGAGAAAAAAACCATTAAGAATTTAAAGTAATCTTTTATTTTCTTAAAAATAACATACTTGAGAATGAAATATTTTCGCTCATACGCATTCATAGCGGAAGACCAACGATACATAACTTTTTAGCCTTTTTCCATCAATTCCGTTTTGACATTGGCTAAAATTGAAGACATAAGATCCGATTAGAGTCGCCATCAAGTTATAGGTCTTAGAAAATTATATTATATACTGGATAAGTATAGTTCATTTTTATCCTAAAAAATAAGTACAGGGGCTATGATATCGAGTGGGGAAGGTGTTAGGCACCTACTCAGCCTAACCAGTTAGCTTTTATTCAATATCGTTGAATTTATTTTTAATTAAATATTTAAGCCATTTTCATGGTAAATGAAAATTTAATTATATAAAATAAATAATGCGTGTACAAAAGTAAAAACACGTAAACGCTAAGAAATCCTAAAGATTTTGGACATACTGTTGTCTCCAAAAAAAGAAAAACGTAATGTTTATTTATCTTTATTAAATTTTTTATTAAATCACGAGTATAACTATTCAATCCTATACTTTATAATTTCGATACAACCATAGAAGCTAAAATCTAAAGAAAAAGATTTTTTAACACCAATATGAGTTGAATCTTCTACTCGTGCCCCCTGGATTGAATGTTGATCTTCAAACTAGCTTTATTGAATTCTTGAACTGGTTAAACGTGTTTTTCGTCTTAAAGAACTCTAAACTAGAACACTCTTTTTTCTTCTCTCTACTCCTCCTTAACCCTTAATTTTTCTCACTCTTCTCTCTCACATAATAAATATTCGGCTCTCTTTTCTTTTCTCTATCATTTCCTTAGGATTTTTGGATGTGAATTATGAAGAAGAGCGATGAATATTTATAGGTGAGCCTAAGGATGAAAAATAACAACTTATAGACTTGAAAACTTTCTTCCACGGTTCTTTCCGTTTAGGTAACAAAATTGGACCAAAAAATTTGTTCCTTGAAGAGAAAAATAAAAAAATAATAATAATTTGCGTCAGACTTATACATTATTAAAAAAATCCCATTTTAAACTCTAAACCCAATCTTAACTTATTAAAAAAACCTCCAACCCTTCCATTAGTGTAGAGTGTCGACAAAATAGGATCTGGTTTTTATTTATTTATTTATTTTGCCATCCCTCGTCCTTCCACCTAAAGGCCTCGTTTGATAGTGTGATAGGATTGATAGGATTAGTAACAAGGTGAAATTAGGATTGTGATTGACAATGAGTAGAGATTAACAATGAAGACAATAGTACGACCGGACTGTTTGATTTGCACGGGATTAGACAGTGAAATTATTAAATATCAATGATAATTTGGTCAATTTGGTCTTAATTAGATAGAATTTTAACATAAATTTTTATATTTATACTTTAATTATATAAATATATAAATATCAAGAATAATTTGGTCAATTTGAGCACATGGAGTATGATGGTATTGCTAATACCATGTCTCCGTGGTATTGCTAGTATTAGCAATACTACTATTTTAGTGGATTACTAGTCCAACCGGACTATTAGTCTGGCCATTTATGGTAACACCAAACGCTGAATTACCAAGCTCACCGTATTGCTAATCAAATCCCGCCCCTTTATCACGATTATCAAACACGGCGAAAGGATCCAGTCATACGAGTTTGATCTTATCCAGTAAAAAGTTGAAGGCACGGGCAAGTTGAAAGCACGGGCATGGCTGAACTTGTTCCCAAACAGCCCCAACAAGGGGGACCCACAAGTGGGTTTCTACTGCATCTGCACCTCTAGCTTGATGGTGTAGTCTCACCTCAGCAATGGGCCACAGGGGAAGGCACGTGGGCACTGTGTCCTTTTGATTTGTATCCTGGTGTTTGTAGTTTGTTTAGGTCTCATTTGACATTTAGGACATGGATTCTCTTGAGTAAATTTATAGTAATTCAAGCATTTTAAATTTTATTTTATTTTAATAATTTAAATTATTTATATAATAAACTATGTTATAAAAAATAATATTATAAAAAATTACGTTAATCGAACATAGTTCAGTAATCGTTTTATCTTGTTTTATAATTTAATAAATGAATATATTACACAAGATTATATTCATTTATTTTTATATAAATTTTTATTAATTAATTATTAATATATATCAGATCAATATATTTTTTTATAATAATATAATTCTCGATAACGTTTATAATATAATCGATTTAAATTATCAATTACACAGATTCAATCAGAATTTTGACTTAAAAAGAGAAGCTTGGTCCTTGTATTTATGACTTGCCAACTGCAATGTTAAAAAGAGATTCTTAAAATCTGACGGCTACCACGACTTGACCCTTATCTCATCTGTCTGCCTACACGTGTAGGAGCAGGGACTTAAGCCATGGGAGGTATGGTACGGTCACTATTTGGTGGGAGCTGCTCAAATACAATCCCAGAATCCCTTTTTATCTTTCAAACAGATCTTCTTTTTGGACCCGGGGTACTGCGGTGCGGGAAGGCAACGCAGGATTGCAGCGACACAAAACGATGTCATTTTGGAGTGAATACATTTAAAAATAAAATGACGTTGTTTTGGTTGGGATTTTTGTCTTCCAAAACTTCAAAACGACGTCGTTTTAGACTCCCTTCCGAATTGCAGAAAGTTGTTGCCAGCAGAAAATCCTCACCCTTCTTTCTACCCCTATTGAAAATATTTACAGCTTTTTTCTACCCCTCTCGTCTGGTAATTACAATACCATTATCCATGCCTAACTTCTCCACTTCTCTAGATCTATCCACATCCATCACTTTTCGATGTCTTCATTCTCTCTTTTCAATCACATAAGGTTGTTCTTAATTAAAGAATTAGTGTGAGAAAAAAAAAAGAGAAGAAAAAAGTTAAAATTATTTTTAATTTTTTTATTTCAATTCATTTTTTTCTGAATTCTAAATACAAATACAACAATAGAGATTTGAATCGGTATTTTTATGATTTTGAATGGAGGGAGAAGTGCAAAGACATCTGAGTGCAATAATATTATATTTTTTTCCATTTGACAAGAGCATATAATTGGCTTACATAATCGGGTGAGATTCATTTAGTGGATATTGTGTACTCATCTTGTTAGGCGAGAGACCGAGGGGAGGAGTTGAGATTTCCAATTCGAAGTTGCAAAAATGGCATGGTAATAGGTTGGGGTGGCGAATAAGGACCAGCGAGGAATATAATTGGTAGACACCGGTTATCTTTGTTAATAGATATTTTTTACCTTTAAATAGTAATTTTATTGAGGGATAGAATTGTAATAATTTTTTTTAGATTTTTCAATGGGTTTAAAGAGAAGAAAATGTGTGTATTCAGATTTGAAAGCCTCCCATATTTTGTGGGTTCTATGCAATGGGAAAGCATGAGGTGGTTGTGACTTGTGAGGTCAGTGAAGGGTGCGTAGTCAACCCAACTATGATTTGCATGGGAATTATAGCTATCATTGGTATTTGACAATGGTCATCCCCAAAATGACAATGGTCATCCCCAAAATGAGTAGACTCTGAATTATTACTAATTAATGTCATTATTGCTTATATGTTTTCATTTGAAATCTCATTTGAATTGGTATGTTGAACTTGGATACTTCTTAAGAAAGCATACTAGCATTAAAAATAAAATACAAAAAAACATTATGACAATAGGATTTTCAAATTATTGAATGGAGTTTCCAAATTATTATGAAGACATGAAATCCTATGGTTGGTTAGATCAACGACTCCTAAGAGATCTTAGTACACCCACCTCTTCTTCTTCCTTAACCCTAGCCGCCGACACGTCATCTCATTCTCTTCTCTCTCTTATTCCTTCATCTCTCTTCCTTCCTGTATCGTCGTTGTCAATGCCCACTACACTGATGACCATCTTCTCCTCCATGGCCACCA
>BRYF01000020.1:4820000-4825000 GCA_030159135.1 Actinidia polygama
CCATGTACGTCTTTGATATACATGCACGCGTTTTCGATCCTGTACTTTTTTTAAAAAGTAGTATTAATTAGAAAAACTTCGATTATAATATTCTATTTTGTTTATTTTAATTAAAGTAAAAATAAAATTATTTTAATATTCAACATAAAAGAATCCTAATAATGTTAATCAAATTAACTTCTTTTTTGAGATTTTACTTTTTAAAAATATTTTACTCTTTCACTTTGTAAAACAAATATTTTCACAAATAAATAGCTTTGATAGAAAATATCTCTCTATCAAAGGAAGCGGTAATGAAGTAATAGTATCAATAATATAGAATGCAAATCTTTCCTGGACATAGTTGACTTGCACCAACTATAAAGATGACTTGTATCTCGGGCATAGAGAACTTGCACACACTCACACTTTACCTACACTAACATTGGAACAAGTCAAGTTTCAGTGTGGGTGCAAGTTATTCGTGCATTTAGTGTAAATCAGTTTGTGTGTGCGATGCAAGTCATGCGCATCAAGGGAGAGCAAGTCACATGGCCAATAGTAGTAGCTTTCATGGTAGGGAAAATGTTAGTTGGTGGGAAAGTAGCATCATAAGGATTTTTTAGCTTTTAAATGTTAATTTGTCGTGGTGCAAGTCAAGTATGAGTGAGTACGTGCGAGTCTTCTATGCCGGGGTGCAAGGCATTTTTGTGGTTTCTGCACGTCATTTGTGCATTGGAGTGCAAGTTATTTGCGTTGGGATATAAAACTTTATGATGGGTTGCAAGTCATTTACATTGGGATATAAAACAATTTCTACCAAATTCCTTAGTTAAAATCCAATCAAAATCATTATTGAGAGCGTTCCTAACGCTTCGATTGTGCCGTCACAAACTTTAGCTGTGATTTCTAGAATGTGTAAGTTTTATGTAGATAAAGTGTAAATAGATTACGTGTCGAGAACTTGTGTAAGGTTCAAGTGAAACATGTTTGGCATTTTCACGTGTTTCTTTTACATCCAACACAAGTTTGACTTGTATCCGACACGTAATTCACTTGAACCCGTTCACATAAAACATTACACATCCTATAAATCATACCTAAAAGTTTGGGAAGACAAGATTGGAGTGTTTAGGAGGTTGCTGACGACATTGATGCGGTTAGTTTAATGTATGACATTTTATACATCGCTATAATTGTGAAATTGATTAGTTATTAGAATATTGAGAAAACAAATATATTTTTATTTTGTTTCAAGAAAAAGGGTTTTCTTATTAAAGCATATTATTCAAGTAATACAACCTTTTCATTTATATAGTGAAAAAAATATTAAAAAGATTTGTTCTCTAATTCTTGTTTTTTCAACTAAATAAGCTTTATATTTTAAAGAAAAAAGATAGTTCATTTAATTATTTTTTTCATTCATGTACTTTGAGGGGATGTCAAATCATGGTCGGAATTGGCAGAGTTTTTGTCTCGCGGGGGTATTTGAGTCTTTTTACTTCTTAGATACCATGAGATTGATATTAAGATTGTCATCTTTCTGAACTAATATCAATTCTTGTCTATACCACTGATATGATATTCCCCTTATTTTCTTTTATGTGCTCTTTGTTCTTCCACCAAATATTCTTATTCCTTTTCTCTCTCTCTCTCTCTCTCTACCTTTCTCTCTCTAGTATAATCGTTTTGGCTCCCGCGAGAATGTCGCCTTATTCCGGGCATTACGTTATAAAAATATATATTATATTTTAGGCTTTTTCATTAGAATTTTAGAATCTAAAAAATAGATAAGATATAAACGTTAAATAAGAGATACATTGCATGCGTATACGAAGAGATATATTGCTATAAAATAAAGAACAAATTAGAACGTATAGTGATTTAAAAAAAAGTATTAGTAGTTTGAGAGAAATAAAAATAATAAATAAATGGGTGTTTTATTATTTTTTTTTTGGGTCACACTAAAAAATGATCTAATAGATAAAAAATATACACAGTTTTAGAGATTATTTGGCCATTAAATCAGAACTTATGTAGGCTCCACACATTTGAGAAGAAAGAAGTGATATTTTTGTGTCTTATATTAACTCAAATGGATTCCAACCGTAAATATAGAGAGATAGTTCGATAGATTCAAAAATATTTGTGTCTTATATTATAGATTTCTCATATATTTATTGTTTGTATATATGGATTTTTTTTCATTTATTTAAAAACATATTTGTCTCACTCAATCGAAAAAAAAAGAACCATTGTTTTTCAGAAAGAAACGATCACTAGAGGGATTGGAAAATCGATAGCGTCACAAGTGACACAAATATGTCTTGCGCTATAACGTCTCGTAACTTCATTATTTTCTTAGGATCAGGGGAAACATCTTGACCCTTCGTCGGATGAAGTTTATGATTGAACTCCGGGCAAATTGAGTTTATTCGGATGAGAGGCCTTCCCTTGATCCCTGCAACCAAATACAACCGGTGACACAAAAAGAAGTTTTTTTCTCGCTATTTATTATCGTTTCTCATTAAATTACTTATACTAAACAAACTGTTAAGTTTTTATTGAGCTAGAAAATTTTTGGAGTCACAATGGAACAAGGTGGATATTCATGCTAATTCTGAGATGATTATTTATTCAATAATTTAAAAATAATTCTACGTACACAATTCTTAATCATAACTTCTTATGTGTCATACGTTGGTCAGAAGTAGAGGTGTCAAGCGGGCCTTGCCAGCACGGTACGAAAAAACCCAGCATGAGCACGATTTCGGCACGGTATAAGTTGGGCACGGCACGACACGGCACGGTCTGAGCGGGCACGAGACACAAAAATGGTGGGGCACGACATAACTCAGAAGCCACCAATTGCTAGTTTTCTCTTCAATCAAACCAATGCATGAAATATAAACAGTTTTATGCATGAAATATAAACAGTTTTAGTTGAGAGTTGTGTATGTAGAATAATTATGCAAAATTTTTTTTTTTCATAAGAGGTTTTTTGGAAACCATTTTTTAATATTCTCTTCTGTGTGTAGATGTTATTCTTTGCAGGGTAGGGGCAAAATTGAACTTGGCGTACCACAAAAGAAGAGAAAATGGAAACTAGACCCTCTAATTAGAAAAAGAGTAGTGCTATGGGTACCCCAATAATGCACCTCAAATGTACATCTGTGTGAGGTGCAACATTTGGGTACCCATAGCATTTTACTTAGAAAAATTTCTGTAAAAGCTTTCTATAATTCAGCAGGTGGGCCCCTAAAACTTCAACTTTTTCATGCAATGTCCTCGAGCTACTCAAAATCAATTTCTCTCTCTACTGTCTTTCCCTCTCTCTCTCTCTCTCTCTCTGCAAAAATTTATGAAGGGGTTGGTTTACGGATTGAGGTGAAAACAAGGTGAGTCAAAAACAACAGCGTCACCTCACCCCGTAAATTCACCCCACTTAGATCTGACGCCTCAGAGGCTCATGTCGCGTCCACATCGATGCGACAGATATGGACACGTGTTTCGTATCGGGACCGATGATATATGATAGTGTAATCATTATTAAATTATTTGACATTCTTTGGTCTGAAACTGCCCTACCCGCTGCTGAATCCCTGCACCACCACGGCACGGCCACTCCGTCTCGCTCTGTTCACTGTATATTTATATATATAGGTATCGTATATATGTTTCCTTACCGATATATATATATATATACACAGTGTTTCGAAACTTATATTGGTAATCGAATCGGAAAGACGATTCAACCGTCGGGTCAACCGTTATTGATTCGTGATGTTATAATTATGTCATTAATTTATTTATTAATAATAATAAAATATCTTTTATTTTTTCTAGAATAATTTTTATACTTCAAATCTAAAATTTTAAAATTAAAAATAATTTTTTTTCTAAAACCGTGAATCGGCAGGTCAATGAATGGTTCAATCGCCGGGTTTCTGGTTCAACCGCGGGTTTGACTGAGTTTTGACCAAAACGGATTTTGACGGCCGACCGGACCGTTTCTTCGACTGGTCGACAGTTCAATCGGTCGAACTGACCGGGTCAATCCGGGTTTTAAAACCATGTATTCACATACTAGTAATTATCCGGGTCCACGGGCACTCTGTCCTCCAAAATCAGATAAGATATAAAGCCCTTCCGTCCTCCAAAATCAGATAAGATATAAAGCTCTAAATATTAGATAAGATATACATTGTTACAAAATAGAGAACAAATTAGAAAGTATAATAATTTTAAAAAAATGTTGTTAGTTTGAAAAAAATTAAAAAAAGAAAGAAAGGGGTGTTATAGTTTTTTTTGGTGTGGGGGTCCCATTAAAAAATGATCTAATAGGTAAAAAATATGCACAGCTTTAAAAAAATTTGTCCGTTAAATCACAACATATATGACCTCCCACACATTTGAGAAGAAGGAAGTGATATTTTTTTGGGGGAGAAAAAATAGTTTAAGGTAAAATCTTAGTCATTGGATTAATTCAAATGGATTCCAACTTCCGTAGATAGTGTAAAATAGTTTGGAAGATTTAAAAATATTTGTGTACGTGACCATTTATCTATGTAGTTTTATAAATGTTTTACTTTTGACCTTATAGTTTTAATTTAAATAGTAAAGGTCCTACAGTTTTATTTTTTTTTCAATATAGTACCCTTTCAATGCCAGTCAAGAATTTGTACATAAAGTGAGTATGGGAAGAAACTTACATGACTTCTAATTTATCCAAAAACCAAAGAAGCTTACATGAACCTTTTATAAGGTAATTTTATCACCGTTGAGAAAAAAAAAAGAGTCGATCGACCCCGATAGTTTAAATTTCATTTTGGCATCCAAAAATGACCATTCGAGTTTTTTCATTGCTTTCTTTCCGTTCAAATTGTTAACATGTATTGACAAGAGAATTGCAATAGAATCAGATCGAAACTACATTATTTAAATTGTTCAAAATAGAACTATAGAGAAAAAAGTGAAACTTTTGTATATGAAACCCACCCAATTCTCTGCTGGCTCCATCA
>BRYF01000020.1:4860000-4865000 GCA_030159135.1 Actinidia polygama
ACTCAAAATTATTTGATTGAAAGCACTTCTCTTACTAAACCAAAATATTTCCAAGAGCTCATTTCGTTTAACAAACCATATATTTTCAAGAAGCCATACGGTTGTTTCCCTCACAATCAAGAGTTTTGATGGTACCGTAATCCACAATTTATCTACCCTACTTGTGTACATCAAGTAAACGATTTCTACATAGACAGACAATTTATATACTCATAGTGTGTATTTTAAGACCACAATCCATCCAGTCCTTCTGACAACACACTAGGGTTTAATTCCATTCCTGCCAGCAACACACTAGGGTTTAATTCCTCTCGGCAAGCTATGGCATGATCCTGAACTATTAAATACATTACAACGACCAAACCACTTGATCCATAGTTGATTTCTCTTTCAAATAAACCATACATATAACCACAAACAGGTGAACTCTTCTAATATTTGCGAAATGTAATCCAAAGAGTGATATTTGATTTTTATCTCAATGAAAACACACACTCACCTTACAGATCAACAAGATAGAACTAAGAGTTCTCAATTTTAAGGTAGAGCACTAACCACCAGTGTTATGGCCCCAAAACCTAAAATATAAACAATGCGACGATCTTTAAGATTCTTACGCAATGCATGAATAAGCGTAATTTCTGCACCACAACCAATAATCCAAGACATGTTATCCAATGTAACAAATGTATGAGAATTGATCTAAAATGTGATAAATGTGATCCAAAGATGATTTGAAGTGATTAAATGCTAAAACTTCAACATTAGGCGCCAATCCAATAACACACTTGCACAATTTTGATCATATTTATAAATTTACAATGAATCTGACAATGAGGCTGGTAACGTTGGAAAATAAACTTCTCAAGCTTCCAAATGATAGTTCACGGGTACATGCAGTACATACCACACCACTAGAGCTTTCTAAAGTCAATTAAACATTTGAAAAAATAGAGTTACAAACCATATTTTGGGGATGGGAATGACCTAAACTAGCACCTCACATGGCGCTAGGTATCTTCCAAGGAAGCAAATAAGAGAGGTGCTTGGGACACCTTTCACAAAATGACTTCTTAGTCCTCTAGTTTTATAAAATCATGCAGACTCACCTCGAAACTCTTTTCTAAAGTTTGCAAAATGCACCACATGCTTCAAATATGTTCATGCAATGGTTAAGGTTTACAATATATATACATGCTAACAATTTGTATGAGGATTAATTAACACTGTAACACTTTCCAAAAACATGGTATTAGAGCAGCGAGCCACGGAACAACTGCTGTTGTTCAACTGGTCTCCAATAAACCACCGCAACCATATTCGACCCACCCACCCTTGCCCAGAGTGAGGCAATCTAGCCTCCTGACCCCGATTAACCCAGACTTTGATTGACGCAACTCCTGATGACCCTGATAGACCCCACCCAGATGACCCTAATGACTTAGACCCTGCCAATGCCAACCCCGATCAACCCAAGACTCTGCGGACCAAGCCCCTTCCGACCATGATGATTCCAATCGACTCCAATCCAGATTACCTGGACAACTCCAACCAACGCAAACCAACCTAGACCATCCGACTTTGATTGAACAAGCCCCATGCAACCCAAATTAACCTTCAATCCAAACCTTAAACCCTACCTAGATCTAATGAACCCCAATCGATTTTCTTGTCTATTTGATTAATTATGTGAGACTTGGTTAATTTCAACAAAAAAACAAATGCGCTAATCCTTTTTCAGATGCAAGTCTCGTATGTAGCTCTTCTTCAGTTCTTGTTGCAAGGTTAACTTCCATGTTTTTCTAGTTGTTTGTCTCAGGTTTTTTATTTCTTGCCCTTGTTTTGGCCTATTTCTTCAAGTTTTTTTTTCTTCTTCCTATTGGTGGGATTTTTTTGGAAGGTGTGATCATTTGTGCTATCCATTTGAATAATGATATTCAATCTGGTTCCTTTTGGTCACAAGATATGTTATCCACTACCTTTATTCATCTTGATGGGAGTAATTATGCCCAATGCACTAAGGGTGTTGAAGTTTACTTTCTTGGGAGGGATCAATATACCTATTTGACCTTCCTTCAAATAAAGATCCTAAATATGCTAATTCGAAAGCAGACAATGCTCAAATTTGTATTCGTTTGTTAAATTCTATTGAACCTAGAATTAGTGGTACCTTGGTATTCTTACCCACTGAAACAGGCTCAAAATTTGTATTCGCATATTAATAAGTATATAGAACTCCGAGGAGGGCTCCCCTCCCTGAGCATCTCCCTCCAGAAACCAAAGATCTCCTTAGGAGCCAAGGTTCCCATCTCTAACCTCTCCTAGACTCTTGGAGTCTACCGGTAAGCGAGCCCTCGATTGACTCACCGAAGGCAAGTAAGGGGATTATGAGCCCAACCTAATGGGGGGCTAATAGATCACCATGCTTTGAGCTCCAGACTCTCATCCAACCTCTAAAGTGAGGAGGGACTCCATGGAGCCCTCACCATCTCCATCACACAAGGTGCAAGTGAGAGGACTCTATGGAGCCCTCACCAATACTTAGAAAATATTTTCGTCTCCACACTCTCCATTCAAAGTGACTTCAACATTGCCTAGGCTAGGAGCACAACCTATGCACCTTACCGGGACCAAATGAGGTTTCTAGCTTGGAGGCTAGGGTAAAGGGTTTGTCAAAGGAGCCTTCCAAAGAGGGTCCACATTTTTTTGCGCTTCACGCCTTTAATAACACTGACTTAGACAATCAAATCTCATATTTTACATCTTACCTTCTGCAACTTACATCCCATGCACTGGTTCATCCCTCCCTTGAATGTGGTTACTCTCCACTGGCATCCCTCTCTCTCTAAGGCTACCTGAGTTCTCACCTCCAGTGGTCTCCGGTCATTGAGTGTCTGCTATCTTAAGACCGTGTCATGCCCTCACAGACCACCTTGGCCCACAATAATCTTAGTCATATTTATGAGTTTCATTAAGCCTAATTCTGTCTTACTTTAGATGATCTTTCTTTGGAGGATTATTATGCCAAATTTAAGGGTATATATGTGAAAACCTCAATCTTTGTCAGCCATGTTCAGCCTATGCAGCGACAATGAGAGTGTATACTTGTTGCTGAGTTTCTTTCTGTGAGGAAAATCTCATATTTTGGGCAATAGGGAACTTCCTTCTTTGAGTGAGGTCATTAGTCGCCTTTAGCAAGGTTTCTTATCTGATCCTATTTCCTCTCCTCAGTTGTCCTGTGATCCTTGGTCACTACTATGAATGGTGGTAGACTTTCCCGTAGCAGTTGTGGTCATGGAGGCCATGGTGGTCGTGACCATAGACGGGGAGGTTATGGTTATGGTCATGGAAGCTGGGAGCAAGGGGTAGGAGGGTGTGGACCTCGAAAGTGCACTTGTTGTGGTTTGGAGAATCATAGTGTCCAGTATTGTTGGAATCTTCATGGTCGCCCTATCGTTGTACTATTCACGAGGAGGATGTATAACTAGTAGCTCCACTTAGCGCAGAGCTAACAGAGTGGTTTCTATTCTTGAGGAGTACCATCACCTATTATTTTCCCACTCTCATTTCTTGGCTTCTTCTTTCGCTGCTACTCTGGCCCCAGACTAGTACATGCACATGCATTGCTTGTCTTGCTATAAAGGAACAATGGGTAATTAACTCCTGGGTAATTAACTTTGGTGGTGGTTTTGATCTCATGACTATGCTTGATGATTCCACTATTCATATTACTAGTTTGGGTATTGCTAATCTTAGTCCTTTTCTCTCCTTAGATTCAGTTTTGTGTGTCCCTCGGTTTCCTTTAGGTCTCATCATGACTATTAGTAAACTTACGAAGTCTCTTAACTGCCCAATCACTTCTTTCTTACCTATTGTGTTTTTTAGGATCTCAAGACGAGGAAGAAAATTGGTGGGGTCCATGAATGAAGTGGAGTTTATTATTTTTCTATGATCATCCAGTTGAGTGGCACTTCAGTCTCTTTCAATATCACTGTCGCCTAGGTTATCCTTCACTCTTTGCAACTTGAAATTGATGATTCCCTCTTGTACTCTAGTTGTGCCTTTACCTTGTGAAGTGTGTGAATTTAGTAAACATCATATAGTGTCGTTTTCACTAGTTCACTTCGACATTTGGGGGTCCTATGCGTGTCTAATCTTATGTAGGCTTTTAGCCTTTTGTTATTTTCGTTGATGACTACCCTAGGGTTACCTATATTTATCTTATGAAAGAGCGATCAGACATCTCAATTTATAAATTTTTTTTATATAGAAATAAAAACTCATTTTGATACTTCTATGTGTTTTTCGTGCTGAGTAAGTACTTTCATTTTTTTTATAACCATAGTATTCTTCATTAGTCTTCTTTTGCTATTGCACTCCATAACAAAATGGAGTTGTTGAACGCAAGTTGAGACATATGTTGGAGGTTACCAGAACTTTTTTATTTTAGATGGAAGTACCCAAACCTTATTGGAGTGATGCTGGTTCTTACAGCATGCTGCCTAGTGAACGCTATGCCTTCTACTGTCCTTGGTGGTCAAATTCCCGATACTATGTTTTTTCCTACTTGTCCTCTCTTAAGTTCGTTGGGTGTACTTGTTATGTTCACATGTTAGATTCAGCTAGAGACAAACTTGATCCTTGATCTATCTAAGTGTATTTTCCTCGGCCATTCTCCAACCCAAAAGGGGTATAAATGTTATTCCCTACTCTTTGTCGCCACTTTTTGTGTACCGATGTCACCTTTAATGAGTCATTGCCTTTCTTTGCACCTTCTCCTAGTTTTGGGGATCCATCACACTATCTTCTATCCTTAATCCCTTTCATTTTCTTCATCTTCTGAGTAGCCATTGCAGGTGTATGTTTGGAGGAAGAAGTCTTCCTTAGCTCCTCCTAAGTTGTGAGATTCCGTGATCGATCATTGGTTCCTTCTACTGTTGTAGCATCTATTGCTCTTCGGAAAGGTAGACGTATTTGTACTTTCCATCCTATTGCTCAAT
>BRYF01000020.1:4877500-4880000 GCA_030159135.1 Actinidia polygama
CACCCAGTCTTTTCAAGTAAATCCAGTAGTGCTGGCTCAATTCTCCTGCGTCACTAATTAAACACTTCTTTTGTTTCTTGGGGGATGAATTACCTTTTTCACCCTTGTAGTCTACACTTATTACCATTCTGTATCATTTACTTCAAATTAGAACAATCTAATTCTTTACATTTTAAGTCAACTAGTAACGTACCACTCTGTCCATTTCTGTTAAAGTAAGTGGATGGCAAAAGATAACATGTCCCTTTGCAAAAAATTAGCTTATTTAAAACTTTTGTTCACCACTAAAAAAATTTAGCTTATTTGGCGAATAAAAAAGATTTTTTTTGGTCTTTGTGGACTTTTTTCTCAAATGAGATGAAAATCTTTAGTTTTTCAAATTTCTCTCATCAAGAGTAATCAGAAAAAATATAAAATCTTGATCAAATCGTTGAAAAGGTTCATTAAAGACAAAAACAAAACTTGAAAACTAAAAGCTACCCACCTAGGACTGACGCCGATATTTAGGTTGTCTTAACTCGATCCTAATATAGTTGTCATCGTACTATTAATGCATTACCAAAAAAATACATTTTTGGAGGGCGGCGTGATGGCTACCTTGTCATGAGGGTTGCCCAAACTCAATAGCTTGCTGGACTTACCCAGGGCCGGCCTTGTACCCACCCCATTAATAATGGGTGATTTGTTGTTCCTCCTTAAACCATGATTTGTTCCCTAAATAGTCTTATTAATATTTAGTTACCTAACTCAACAGTGAATTATTTTTTTGGATGAAGATTTCCTGCAATAAGGGTAGCAGAAAGTCATGCTGCCTTGTAGAGGTGACAGCCTTTAAGTGGTCATTTGGGTATTATTGGTATTATTAATTTCTTAAAAAATAACACTCAATAAATGCATTTCAGAAAATCCAAGAAATTAACAATACCCCATAACACCTAAGTGACTACTTAAAGATTGTCACATTTACAAGACAACATGACTTCTTGCTACCCTTACTTCAGAAAATCTCCAGCCTTTTTTTTTTGATTTAACCATAGAGTGTCCTAGGCAGGCCTCTGTGCCCACCCAGACTAATCTCTGGGCTCTGAGCAACTAGCCCTTCACACCTCATGATGTAAACGCGGATATGCGACGTAGCCACCAGGAATCGAACGCGATACCTCCGAGTGTTAGCTCATGTACCTGACGTCCGCCCGAAGTGACTGCGCCTTGTGCCCGGAGGCGGAGGTGGAATCGAACCAGGACCTAAGTCCTGGTAAGAAAGTCCTTTACCACTTGGGCTGAGCCTTGTTCTCTTCATCCTTGGTTTTTATCCTTAATTTTGTGGGAAAAGTTATAGAATACATAGCTAGATACATCCACCACAGTACACCAACTTGAACTAATTCAATATATATATAGGATTGGCTTTGGGTGCTTTCTATTGGTTGCAAGTTGTCATCCACAGCCATAAACCTAGTGAAGGGGTGGTGCTTTGATGATTCTCTCTGATCAGCCTCTCTCTCTCTCTCTCTCTCTCTCTCTCTCTCTCTCCTATGAATGTATGTATGTATTGTTTGTTTTTTAGGTGGATGCTTAATGAAATGGTCCTGGTCCCAGGGGGCCAACTTCCCCACTAATAGCAGAAAGTGACTATACGATTTAGGATGTAAATGGCGCACAGAGAGACAATGTGTGCTAGACTCTGCACCATCTATAGGATCACAACAGTAAAAATTTACAGCAGGAGAGCTAATACCAAGTGTCATTTCGTCATTTTTTTCCCCTCGAGAGTTTTACTTCCGTACTCGTAAAATCGATGTCTTTTTTTCCCCTCGAGAGTTTTACTTCCGTACTCGTAAAATCGATGTCTTGGATCCGTTAAGATGATTATTCATGTAAAAAATTAGTTAATTGAACATGAATAACCATAAAATCGGATCATTTCTTTAGAGATAACAAGTATAATAATTCTTAAAATAGATATGTCCTCCATTTTTTTAAGACAACTGTGATTGAAATACGATCAACCTAGGTTTTTAATTTCTCAAATGTGAAGGGATATCTGTATTAAAGAAAAATCTCAGGGGGTCACTGTAATTTTTGATTTTTAATTTGCAAAGTAATGTGGTTAAATGATGAAACACTAAGATTATATATATATATATATATATATATATATATTTGTTTGTTACAATCAAAGAGTTGACCTCATAATTGAGACGTCCTTATAAGGTGTGATATTTGAATTTGAGTCTTTACGCTACAAAATACAGTTTTCCTAATGTATACGCTTAGCAAATGAATTTTATGTAATGCTATACAAATTAAAAAAAATCATAAACTTTTATTATTACATAAGTTGTTCTTATTACCTCACTCTAGTAAATCTCATTTCATATTTTAAAGTCTTATTACAAGTAAACACATAATTTTATTACAGGTAAGATGCATCAGTAAATAAGAAAAAAATTATACTCTCTCCGTCCAAATTTGCTTATCTATTTTTTTTAATGTCCTA
>BRYF01000020.1:5152500-5155000 GCA_030159135.1 Actinidia polygama
TATATAATAGTATCTTAATTTAACAATATTCTGTATTTATTTATAGGCATTTTAGTAATTTTAGGATTAATTCATACCCCCAAGATTTATAATAATGAGGAAGGTATTTATACAAATTCAACTAATTTTGTGAATTTCAAATCCATTGGATTACATATCTGGTCTCACAAGATTTGTATTCCAATCCAATATTTTTATCTTCAAAATAAACATTGCCCAAGTCCCAAGAAGGTGGTGCCATGTGGCTCGATAAAGGACAACTTTGGAATAAAATTCGTATATTTTTAAAAAATTTATTAAAAGACAAAAATTTCAACAAAAATTTATATTTTCAATTCCTCGTCCTTAAGTAGAACTAAAAAGTTGTAAAGTATTGATTAAATTGTGAAAAAATTAACAAAAAAACTCAGAAAAAATAAATAAATTAGCTAAAATAAAGTAGTCCAATTTAGTAGTTTGAGGACACCATTTTGAATATTTAAATTTGGAGACCCAATCCAATAAAAAAGATTGTATATTTTTATTTTTTACTATATATTTTTTTGCTAAAATTTATATATGTATAACTTGTGGATTATAAATTCAATTTTTACAAAATTTGTGTTGTTAAAACAATATTGACAAAATCTTCAAAATGAGAGTCATGAAACCAAGATTATATATATTTAATAAAAGTTTTAAAAAATTATAATTAAAATTTTGGAGATAAATTTGTTGTACAATAGAACTTTAAATAATTTGGATACGTTTTGGTGAAAAAGTGAAAAAATTAACTCTCTTTTAAAAATCGAGATTGAAAAATGAATTATTAAAATCGGAATTAAAATGAATAGCAAAATTCTCTGAACACACTTATTAAATTAAAAATGATATTTTCAATTTCTATTTTGAAGACTTAGTTTGGAGATGCTCTTATTAAATCTATATGAACATGAGGTCAAGAACAGTATAACGAAATATTCTATTCATTACAACTATATATATACGGTTCAAAAAATATCAAGCCTATCGAATAATTCCCAAACCAAAAAGGCGATCGAACATACACAATTACACATACATTACATCGACGTGGTGAGCCATATTGACTCAGTGATCATAATATTATATATATTTACATTGATGAAAGATTAAACATCTTCTTTACGTCACAAAGCATTAGAAAATCGAGACTCTAGTGAAATTATAGAATCAGATTAAGACACTAAATCCAAATCCAAATCCAAATGCAATGATCAATATTAATATGTAAAGAAACAGCGATTTACAAGGAATTTTGAGTTCTTACCACCGAGAAAGAGTCGGTTGAAGCATGTTGGCGAACAGAGGAATATATTCTCCATCTTCATAGCTACAATTCTCCAGCTTCAAACAACTGATCACCGGAACCGAGATCGTTAGAACTGCGATTATCAGAACGATCGAACGCATTTCAGAGATTACCGCCATTGATGAGAGAGAGAGAGAGGTTTTCAAGAAGTTGAAATGGAGGGAATGAATGTCTCTATATATGTATAAGCGTGTATGTAGATAGGGGGAAATAGGGAGAGATTATGTGCGGATTGGTTTATTTTAAAAGAGAGCATCGTTTAATCGTTGCCGTTGAGATTCGAGAAAGTATGATTTGAGATATTTATGATGCATAAATGGACGGTATCAGATTCACTCAGACATTAAGCATATTTATAATGGTGAACACGTCGGCTAAATCTCACTCTGGCTCGTCACTGAGACGGTTAGTTAGTTAGTAGTGTTGGTTCTACGGAGTAGTGTCTTCCGTAACAGAGATGAGGTTCCGAGTGGTGATTGAATCACCTGCCGTCACGGTAAAATATGATCGAACCACACAAACAGAAAAAAAGGTGGTAGACAGATCTAAAATTTTTAGCTGTGTTATAGTTAAAAAATCTCAGTTATTTTTTTTTGGATGAGTATTTCCTGCAGTAAGGGTAGCAGGAAGTCCTGGTAGAGGTGACAGCTTTTGAGTGACCACTTGTTAAAAATTTAAGAAAGGATTTAAGAAATAGTTTATTAGGTGTAGAGTTGACAGCCTTTGAGTGGACACTTGTTAGAAATTAATAACATCCAATAAATATTTTCTTAAATTCTATCCATTAATTTTTAACAAGTGGTCACTCAAAAGTTGTCACCTCTACAAGACAGTAGGACTTTCTGCTGCCCTTACTGCAGAAAATATGCAGAAAATCCTCATCCATTTTTTTTCCGTATTTGGCTTGGTTTTTATTGTTTGACGAAGGATTTTTTACTTTGGTTTTTCATGGCCGTTTGGCTTACATTTTTTTTTTAAACCTAGCAATTGTTTGTGATTTTTAATAGTTCATAGCTTAAAAATAAGATGATTTCTTAGTTTGTCCAAAAAAAAAGTTAATTTTTTATCTCACTTTTCATATTTTAGATAAGAGTAGCCACATGATATTTGTACAAACTTTTTTATATGCATGAGCGAGACCCGCAAAATAGTTTGGGGTTCACATAAAAA
>BRYF01000020.1:5165000-5170000 GCA_030159135.1 Actinidia polygama
CTAAGTAGATGAGATAACCATATTGATCATAATTTCAATATAAATATTAATGAAAAGTGATTAATGTGCTAAAATATTGAGGCTCCGTTTGGTAATGCTTAAAAGTTAAGCTTTTTTTTAAGCTTACTATCAAAAAAACTAATACTTTTTTTTGCTTTTTTGCTTTTCTGGCATTACTTTAAATAAAAATAAGCAAATAAACAAAAAAAAAAAACTCTGACTGACTTTTTTGCTTATTTTAAGCAAAAAAATCAACCGAAAAGCTCAAATAAGCTGGTTCCAAACGGAGCCCGAGTAAGATTTGAATTATTTTTATAAGATTTTAATTAGAATATTTTGATAAGATTAGGAGAGATTATAGGATTATAGAGATAATTCTGAACAAATCATGTTTTAATTTTGCATGTTTTTTTTTATATATAAAAAGTTGTTTGTATTTAAATAACAATAATTAATTTAGAAAGAAAAATAAGATCTTATTACTTCATATTTTAACCAGATCAGTTTACAAATTAGAAAACAACGTCTAACAAGTTCAAAACATGTAATGTCACCAAAAAAAATTGAACTACTTGTAACAAAATATCACTTATTCATTAGTCTTATCGCCGTTTTTAGGGACCAAAGTGACCTTTGGTCAAATTACTGAGACCAATAGTGGTAAAATTAGCCTTAGTTGGCCATGTGAGCTTCATTCACACACTCCTGTTATGTTAAAATTCTTAACGGATATTGACGGAGGATTTCATTGGAACTCGAATTAAACTGTTAAAACTATGAGAACTGAAGTGAAACATTGGTCAAACTATAGCGGCTATAGAGACTATATCCTGCTATCTTCATGTCCGTTGGAATCAATCCCAAAGCATATTTATAGAAACTATCAATAGGGCATAATTACATATCTATAGCACCATATTTTGCAGATTGGAAAAATAAGAAACTAAATTTTTTTTTGAAATATTTGGTGAAAAGAACTAACTAGATGCGAAAATGGCGTTGCAAATTGATCAAGAACCTAATTTAACGATCCAATCATTAGTACCAAACTCACGATTTGCATTTAACTTCGATTTTGGATTTAAATTTGAAGTCTAGATTATTATGAATTTAGTATAAATCATTCTTGCAATTTCACATCTACAAGGGTGCAAAGAGTAATTTACCCAAACTGAGATTCTGGTTAAAGTACAAGAGTGTAAAGTGTAATTTTCCCAAACTGAGATTATCAAAAGCATGCAAATTGAAACACCCGTGATTTTCACACTCCATTTCTAATTTTGTCTCCATCAGGCGAGTTTCACTAAATATTTACTTTTATTTAAATATTTTTATTAAAAAAAGTATTTAAAAAAATTTATCTTAATAAAAATAAAAATTATACAAATAAAAAAAACAGCGTGTAAAAATCACTTGCAAAATTGAAAACATTGTTATTTCTATATTAGCATATAGAAATACCTATACAAACACGGATTCGGATCGTATGAAGTGGGAGCTCGGTGAAGTATTTATGGATACACTTCAGAAACAAAACGACGTTATTTTTGTTCTGACCACGAAATATGTTGTTTCATGGTTAGTTAAAACGACATCGTTTTGTTCATGAAGTGTATAAAACGACATAGTTTTATACATTTCAAGAATACTTCACCGAGCTCCCACTTCAGATGATCCGAACTCATACAAACAAACCCACACAATTAAATTACCTGTTATTAGCTGCGCTCACCAATCTTAGATCATTCTTGGTCACAAATCTGCAAAGCTTTCAAGTCTCCTTTCCAGCTTTTCACCAGAAATTCTCAGCACAAGGATAGCCTCCTCCATCAACCAACGTTTAAAGCTTTCAGCATCAACAGGAGTTGAGTGAGTGATATAGATGTGAGAGAGAGTAGGCGGGGAGGGACGGTGTTCGACAAATCTCCTTTTCACACGGTGTTTTTAGCTACGAGCTAGGTACAAAGGCTATATGGGAGTAAATCTCACAGATGTTCCCTGTAGTTTAAAATAATTTTCAATTTAGTTCTTATAATTTTAATTTGCACAAGAAGAATCTTACAGTTTTCAATCAATTTTAATTCAGGTTCCTGCATTCAATATTTTTAAAAAAATTGATGGAAAATGCAAAAGACCTCAAAAAGAAAGGGTGATTTGGGTTCCAGCCCAGCCCTATTATATGGACTTATAATTACAAAAGTCCAGCAATTTGTTTCTAAGCAATAAAAGTCCTAAAAACTAGTATTATACCCAACCTATACTTCCAAGCACTTTGCATTTCTTCCAAGTGTATTATTGATCAAAACAGTTTTGCATGGCAATCAAGAAGAAAAAGGCATCGAATTATCGGAACTTGAATCAATGGAAGGAAAAAAAAGAAACAACCATTGTTGTTATGAAAAATGGTTTGAAAGTGAGAGATTTCCATTTTAGGCTATTGAGAGTTTGAGTTTAACATCTCATCATTGTGGATTGAGAGACTGCCATTTTGAGAGATTCTCAATTTTTTGTGAAAAGTGGGAATTTCTCACTATTTTTTATAAAATGTGATTTTTTTTTCCTTTTTTTATATCCCAAATATTGATTAATTTGAGAATATCAAATTAAAAATATAAAAAATTATTATATCAAACAATGTCAGAAATTATCAGATTGCGAAGTACTTAATTTCAATACCATGTTTGAAATGTCACGTTTTAAAGTAATTTGAAATTTTTTAAGTTTCTTGTAATTAAATTGATGTTGTAAAATTGATTATGTAACCAAAAAAAAACTAAAAAAGAATTAATTTGGAAAAAATAAAGTGTCTAAGAGTTTACCTCATACAAGCCTCCCAAACTAGACCCTGTTCTAATAGTCCCCAAAAGAAAATCTTAATCAATTTACGACATTATCAATTTGAATGAATTATATAAAGGGACCAAACTGAAACTAATTGGAAACTGCATTACTGAAATTGTTTAAATTAGAACTTCAGAGACTAAAATGATAGTTTCACCAATAGTTGGAATTTTCTAAGCGGGTCCCAATCGAACTGCAGGGCGTGACATTGCGAATTTCGAGTCCGCCCACCATAGAAATTACGGAAGGTGTCAAATGTACGGAGCTCTTGCCACGTCTTCACCACGTGGCTCCTCCACAAGCATTTGCTTCAGTGCCCAACACGTGTCTCTCTCTTCGAGATTAAAAAAGAACATGACTTATCTACAGTCAGTATACGGAATGAATCGGTACAGTTCAATAATTTTAGAGTCAATTTAGCGACTCAAACCTTATATATAATTAATTTCATCGTAAATATTAGGACTGTAAAAAATAAAATTAATTAAAATATAATTTGATATTATTTTAAAATTTAATAAATAAATATGACGTAATTCGTTAGATTAATTTATTTTGATATAAATTGATATTGATCGATTATTGATCTATAATTTTATACATTACTAAAATTCTCGATAAATTCTATAGTATGAACAATTTGAATAATTAAAATAAACTTAAAATAAATTTAAAAATACTTAAATTATACCGATGCAGTTTAAAAATGAATTGCACGTAAGCATGATCCATTATATAAAAAAGAATCAAACTACCTCTTCGTTTGGTTTACCTTAATTTTTAAGTTGGTAATTGATTTGAGTTTTGAGTTTTTTTATCTTTATTAAAAAAAATAATTATTATTTTAATTCGAAATTTATACTTATTCAATTTTCTTAATAAGAGGACTCTGAAAATATAAAAAAAAATAACTAAGACAAAAAAACTCATATTTGATTGATAAATCAGTTAGATTTTATATATATAAATTTGAACAATTTTTTTATACTTTTAGATTTTTTTCGTTTTGAGAAACTGAAAAAGTATAAAAAATTTTGACAATCAATAATTTTTTTTTACTAAAGATGAAAAAACTCAGAAACTAATCAAACTGAAAAAAGCAAAATAAAACTAAACCAAACATAACCAAAAATCGTAATTGTCATTATTTATTTATTTTTTGGATAAATTTTAGTGAATTCATTTAAAATCACACAACACCTCTTCTATCATCTAAAATCACACTGGCATCCTTTGTTGGAGCACCCATTTGCAAATGCTAGATTTTATATGTTCAAATATTCACTTAATACAAAAGTGATGCCCAATTTAATTTGCTAAGTAGTTAGCTAACAATTAGACACAAAAGGGTCTATTGTACAAGCTAAATACCAAATAATAATTAAAATATGAACTAATAAATTAATCACACCCAATCATTCTCTCTCCTCCCCGCTCTTTCTCTCTCTTCCTTCCTTTCCCTCTCTCATTCTCCTCACTCTTTCTCTTTATTTTTTGCTAAGTTGATAGCGACAGTTAACGAACGAGTTCGGATCCCTAAAGTAGATGTTAAGTGGAGTGATCTTGAAGTATGTAAAACGACATCATTTTGTACACTTTAGGACTAAAACGACGCTGTTTTATTTATTATCTATAAAACGATGTTGTTTTATGGGTAACAAATAAAACAGCGTCGTTTTGGTCTTAAAGTGTACAAAACGAAATTCAAGATCACTCCACTAATAATTACTGCAAAGGATCCGAATCCGTTAACTAACATACTAATTTTTGAGAATTTCAACTTATCTTTTAACCCTTCCATGGAGCCCAAAGTGTAAAAATATATTTCTGACTGTTAACACATGATGTTAACAATCTACTTAACATGTACACTACAGATGTTCCTAGAAGCAAATAGTGTTTTGACTCCATGGCAAAGTTATTGTAATACCCATGTTTTGTTATCAAAATTTATATATAGAGAGAGAAAATAATTAATGAAGTGGTGGCTGTTTTTAATAGTGATATGAGTAAGATTCGAATGAAGTGATAGAAATTGTGATGGGTTTTTTAGAGAGACAAGTAAGGATAGAGTAACGGCAAATATTGTTGCTAACATCAATATTTTTTGTTAAGTGAATAGCAGTCAACTGATAATTGGGATAAAATATTCTAAAAAA
>BRYF01000020.1:5225000-5227500 GCA_030159135.1 Actinidia polygama
AAGAAGATGATCATGGGACCTGTGGAATGTAGTATATTTTCTCTTTCTCTTTTCTTTTCTTTTCTTTTTCGTTGTGTGTGCTTGCTTGTAAAAAGGTTTGCAATTTTTATTGGTGTTGATAATTAATGTGTGATTAAACATGAAAGGCATAAACCTTGAAATGAATCCCAACGTCTAATTCCCATTTAGTTTGCTAACAAATTACAGATGTGTCCCTACTTGGCAGGACCCACCCACACCAAAACCCAAAGTGGGGAAGGGTTTTTAGGGGGACAACTGTTGGTGTTTGTGGGGATGTAAGTGGAAATTGGAAAAAGGTATCTAGGGGACAACTTAGAAGAGGTGGTAGGAGGGAGGCGATTAGGGTTTGGGAGATTTGGTAGAGGAAGGATGAGGTGGCGGTCAAGTTTGAATCACCCTCCATAAGGGTTCGGGTTTGGGCTTGAATTACCCTCCATGGTCACCTGAATCACTCATGCACGTGCGCAGAGAGAGGGGTTGTTTGGAAGGTTTTTGGGGTGGATGATGTTCAACGGGGAGGAGGGAGGGGGTTGGTGTTGTAAGGTGGTTGGCGAGGGGAGGAGGACGTCCGGCATGGGGGAGGGTAGTCGGTGATGTATGGTGTGGGGGTAGGGACCGTAGTTGGGAGGAGATGGATGAGATTTAGGAATTTAGTTTTCGGAGTTGGGATTTGGGCCTTGGTTTTTGGGTTGGGTGATGATGTGACTGTTACATGGGGTTGACATGGTGCCATATGTAACATTCCGTCTACAATATAGACAGAGTTATGGGATTGATTCTAATTGGAAAAAAAAAAATTAATTAAGGTCAAATATAATGAAATTATGTATTTGAGGATCAAATTAAAAATAATTAATATTTTAAGGAGGCAAAGCGTAATTCTCCAAGTTGTTCAATTCATCTTGCTTGTGTCATTGTTCACAATTAAATATAAATTAATTAATGACGGATTGGTTCAGCCTGGGTTGGGAAAAGGAAAGAAGGAGAAAGAATAATAAAAGAGAATTTTTAAAATAAGAAGGAAAATAAATTTTCAGTCTCGTTACCTCCCAAAATTAATTATGTTTGGAACTTGTGAAAAAATAAATAAAGCAATTGAAAGGAAGATTCTTGAGAATTTTTTTTTATCTCTTTGTTTAATTTTGAAAAAAAGAAGAAAAAAATATTTTGTGTGGTCTAGGAGACAATACCTCGTCCTGGAATAATGTGAAAAAAATTATAAAAAATGAGAAAAATAAAACAAAAATTTCTCGCTTTTCATCCCAAAACTAAAAACCAAGAGAAAAAAAAAGAAATTTATTGATTTTTCTGTTTAGTTCCCGTTTGGGTTAAGTTTATTTTGTTGTTTCAGGGGGGGCGTATGGGGTAAGCAAAAAAAATTTAAAAATTCAAAAAAAAATCACCAAAAATGAAAACTATCATATACTCATATAAACCCATTCCAAATAAACTGACCCAACGACACCCAAAAAAAAATAAGATTTTTTAACAAAAAAATTCTCCCAAACAGAGCTAAAATAGCCCAATTTTTTTATGAATGTTTGGGGTTAATTTATTTGGAGTAAGTCAATAGAAATTTATTAGTAAAAATAGCTTAATATATTTAGCTACTTCAAACGAGTGATTTTTTTATACCAATTTAGTTTTTTAACCAAAAAATAAGAAAGTTTATTTTTTAAAATTAGTTTTTTTATTGGGTTTTTGTTCTTATTCTGGCCTTTTCTTTGAACTCAATTTAGCCAAAATAAATAAAAAAATAAATCAACAACATTTGAATTGGTCATAGGTTAAGCCAGTGCAGTCCATGCCAACCGCCAAGCCAAATTTGACCGTCGGCTGACGCACCCCCCTTCTTCTTCACCAATAAAAATGTCCCTCTCCCGCCAGTATTAAATTTCTCTCTCTATTCTTCCTACAATTATTTAATTTCTCTTTCAAGATCCCTAAGAACGGTAGATACAAATCCCTACAACGACCCAACTGTAACCAAACAAATATATACACATCTACAACACTCACTCAGAGTATCAATATCAGATGTTTCATTATTGAAGCCAAAAAGCACTATTTTCCAATTAGGTTTCTGAGTTTTTGGGGTTTCAGACGCTATGAACATTAGCAGCTGGAAAGGGAATGGAGCTTTGTTGCGGATCTTGTATGTTCTGTTTCTGGGTCAGGTCGTTTCCTTTGTAATGTCACTCATGAGTTTCGCTGCCTCTCTAATTGCCAATCTTGGTACTCTTCTCATACCCCCTTTTCTTGTTATTTCACTTTCTGATTCCAACTTTTTTGGGTTACTTGATGCTTTTTTTGTGTGTGTGGTAATTTACTTGATGCTTTTTGGTAATTCCTAAATTGGGTTCTTGATTAATTTTTGTGTTATTTGAGTGTCTTAGGGTTTTTAAGTTTTGGGTTTTTCTCAATCCTTTAATTTTTCTCTCTCAATTTGCGTAATTTCCTTAACTATATCATTTTTATG
>BRYF01000020.1:5302500-5307500 GCA_030159135.1 Actinidia polygama
GAAAAGATGAAATCAATCTCAAAAAGAAATCATTACTATAGACAAAAATTTGAAAAGATGAAATCAATCTCAAAAAGAATTCATTACTATAATCACAAATAGTACTAAAAAATCACTAACCATTACAATAATTCAAAAGAGTATCACGGAAATATTTCTCTAACATTTGACTTTATCTATCAATTCAAATGGACCCATTATTAATATGCAAGACTGCAATCTATTTTATTGTCGACCTATTATTAAGAGTAAAAAAACATTTAGCCTAGGGCCGGTCTTAAACCCTAATAGGGCCCCCCACGAATGAGAATTTTATGGTTGCGTTGAGAGATTATTAATCTGCAAGACTACAACTTATTTTATTGTCAGCCTATTATTAAGAGTAAAAGCACTTTTATCCCAAGGTCGGTCTTGGACCTAGTGGGGCCCATCTCGTCTATTAGGGGTCCTCCTCTCGCATACGGATGAGAATTCTATGGTTGCGTTAAGAGAAAATTGCTACATTTGTTCGTATCCTCTTACCCTATTTTTGAATTGACATATTACCTAATCTAGGTACCCAATCTAATATGTTAGTTATATTGGTTAGAGAATATTGAAGCGTTTGTCTGTTTGTTTAGTTGAATAAACCCCAGAGGTTGGAGTGAGTTAGTCGTTGAGACATGTTGCTAATTAACACTATTTATAATCAATGAACTAACATGGCCTCCAATCTCTCCCCTAATTTTAATGAACTTTTTTAGTTTGATAGTGACATGAACATGAACATGTACTAGCAATGGATATATATAGCTAGTTTAATTGTTCCTTTGTCTTCAACAAACACTAATTAATAATGTTTAATTGTTCGTTTGTCGTTTATAAACCCTAATTAATTAGGTGTACACCTTGCGTAGAATTCATAAGTGTTTAGATTAAAAGTAATGATAAACAAATAAAAACAATATACAAAACAATTCAAGGCATAGCGGGCTTATTATTGAAATACGTAGCATCATAAGAATATTTTTTAATTATAATATTGCCACTACTATATTATTCTGGTAGTTGTTTCTGTATAATTTTTTTGTTAAAATATTATTTTTCTTAAAAAAATAACTAGAGGCTCGTGTAAGATTCTCACGAGTGTCCATTTTTGTTTAATGTGTTGTTAAGAAATAGTCAAGCGAGACAAATTTTTTCTTTTTTCTTTTTTTTTATTTTTAGAGGTTGTTACCCTTCTATGCATGTCATTGTATACGTCAAACTTTTAGAGTATTTAATATGTAAAAATGTCCAAACCACCTGTTATTTAAGTCCACACTTTAATAACTACTAATTAATTATAGAAAAATGGTATTATTCCAAGAATCTTATGCAAAATTATTCATCCGAATGATGTAACAGTATTATTTTTTTAAAATAATAATCATTTTGGGAGGTCAGTTGGTTTGAATCTACTCCCTCCGACGGGGCATTTTGTTTATCAATTTTTTTATTTTTTTGGTGTCCCAAAATATTTGTTCATTTTAAAAAGTTAACTATCAAAATATTAGAGTAATATATTGATGTGGCAGCTTAACTTTTTCATTTTTAGATATTTTAATATTGTTGAATGGTAATTTTGTAAAGTTTTAAGCTTTTGGTGTATTATTTTTTTTTTCCTTTAAAAAGTTGAATTCCTAAAAAATAGACAAATAAATTGCGACAAGAGGTAGTACAAGACAACAATCTTCCACGTTATTTTGTGTAAGCGTTTTGTATTATTTTTTTATTTTTATATTATTATTATAATTATTATTAGACAACAACCATAAAAATTGTAATGAATAACAATAATTATTATTATTATTGTTATGAGCACGAAAAGGGTATTTGTTGCTGCAATGGCTTTTGCTTTATTTTTTTTGTCATCAAAGTGTGTTGTAGTGTTTATTACAGTTTCTACTTTTGTTTGTGGGTCGAAAATAATAAAAAATTGAGAAAAAATATTTTTTAGAAAGCTCCGTTTTAATACTTTTACTTTTGAATTTTTATTTTTAAATAATTAATTTTAACACAAATTCAGCTAAACTATTCTTTCACTTATTACTAAAATAACTTTCTTACAAAGCCAAAGGTAAAAAAATAAAAAATAAAAAATTGGCTTATTTTACGTCAAGATCTGTGCAATATGTTTTTATTAGCATCCCAACACCAATCGTGCAATAATTTTATATTGAGTAACATATACTCATCCGAAAGGTGTAATCTTATTTATCTCTTATTGGTTATTTGTCTCTTATATAGTCTTATTTAGTGGTTTAATCACCAGTTTAGCACAGTATATTGTTTCATATTTAGTGGCCTAATCACCAGTTTAGTACAGTATATAGTTAAATATTCTTGAGCAAATTGATAAATGTTCTAGGTTTGATACATCCCATGTATTGATATTTCGAAGCCCAAAAAATACTCTATATTCATTACAATTTCTTGTGTTTCCCGATCAAAAGGTTTCTTTGCCACATCACCATCTGTATCAGTCATTTATATTCGCTCACCTAGACTTATCTCCAGGCAACACATATCCTAAACTCAAGAAAGATTTGTATAGTATTTGAACCAGGATTTTGATCGGGAAAAAATAAAAGGAAATGTAAAAGTTAGAAGATTTGAACAACTGAACCTTTAAATCATTTTCTTTCTCCTCAAATTCTTAATCCGAACACAACCTTAATTTTTTTTATATTTGGTGTTTTGAAGAGATGCTCTAAGAAATTTGGAGTTAACCCCAAAAGTTACAATCCAATTCAACCACTCCATTTACCTAATTCTTCTTTTGTATCCATTTGAGATAAGATGCTCTCTATCTCTGCTTATCAGGCTGCCCCAAAAATAGATAAGACGCTCCAAATATAGAAAGAGAAAAGTCAGTTAACCCACATGTAATATTCAGGTATGATGATGGCCTTGAAAATGACATCACACTTCAACAAACACTATTGGGGACAAAAACCCACTTCTAAAGCTGAAGCTGCCTGGCTGTCTCTTCACGAGAAAAATGCTGTGCTTAAACAAATATATATTATTGTCTTACCAATTTTTTTTTTACACATTTATATAGAGCTTGTCACGTCACCATCTGAATTATAACAAGATTTATTTTTAAAAAATAATATAAATGTAGTTTAGTTAAAAAATTTGTTTATTCTTGTTGGAAAATGGGTTTTCAAACCCGAAATTTTTTAGATTTTTTGGCTAACTTTGGGCTAAAAAATAAGTAGGTTCCGTCAATCTTTTTGAACGGTTCCAAGTGGCAACGTGTTTTTCCATATGTGGAATGAACATCGAGTATTTAATTTTTAAAAATTATTTACAATTGAATAAGAAATTGACATCAAAGTAAGCTATTTGAAAGGGTTAAACTTTGGTGTTCTTGATATTTTGGGGGTTAGTCTCACATTGGAAGAATAAAGTAGTGGAAAGTGACATATAAGGTCAAACTTTCACTCATCGGGATGGGCCCCAAGGGATACCCAAGTTTTTGAAGGAGGGGAGTTATGGATGGACTTGGGCCTAAACTATGGACTCTGTGGACTAGGCTAAAAATTTCATGCGCGCCGCCCGCCTGGACCGGGCTTGGGTTTGGGTCGGACTAATATTTTTTATAGAAAATTTATTTATTTAATTTTAATAAATAAATTTTCTTTAATTGCACTTTTATCCCTGAATAGTTGCGTCTTTCCGGATCAGTCCCAAACAGTCGCATCTTTTCGGATTAGTGCATCTATTCGTTTTAGCCCCTGTACGTTTAAATTTTAAACGAATAGGTCTTTAAAAGGTTGTCTTCCTTCTGAAGAGTTGCATCTCTTCCAACAGTCACTTCGTTGCCTATATAAACATGGTTCCTCCAGCAGTTTGAGACACTGAAAAATTTAGGATTCCAGAAACAGTGTTGCTGCAAAATCTTTTCATTTTGTTCATTGCTACCTTTGAAGAGAGAGAGTTTGATACATAAATCTGGTTCGCCAGACTTGATACTCGAAGTGCTTCGACATCAAGTCTGTTAAACACTTCGAATATCAAGTAGATCGTTGTATCCTGAGAGACATAAGCCAATCAACTTGTAGCACCAGAGCGAGGGTGAATTTTGTCTTAAGGAGATTGTGTCAAACACAAGCCTCGATCAGTGATTATATTCAGATTATACATCTGAAATTCTGTAAGTTTTAAATTTGCTGTTTATAGATTTACAGTTTGGTATTTACGAATTTATTTTGTTAACAAATTGTTATTTGATTACGTATTTAACAGATTATTTATCTAACAAACTTAAGACATTTTTTTTTAATAATTTATTCTATACGTTTAGAAGTACTTTCCGTATTGATTTGAAAAATTATTTTTCAAACGTGTTTACACAATCTGTTAATCATGAATTCTGTTTATGTTACTACTTAAAGTTCTACCCCTCTTTCTGTACCAACTACTATATCATTTGTGGATGTTATGGATCCGAGTGTGGTCCTTCCAGTGATTCCTATGAAACATGAAAAATTTTTAGAAAAAATCAATGGAACAGAGTTTAAGTTTTTGCAGCAAAATATGCCATTTTACCTTAAAACTCATAACTTTACGAGGTTTCTAAATAATAGTGCAGTTGAGTGTCAAAGCAAAAGTAAGAATGATTATGCTAATAAAAAGATTGCACAAGCCTATGTGACCGAAGTAGAGGATTTTTCTGATGGTATTTCAGACAAGCACCTTGCGGCTGTTGTGTCTGAAATAAACCTGATTGGATCTAATTCGAAAGAATGGTGGGTGGACACTGGTGCTACTTGTCACATTTGTTAGAATAAGAGAATGTTCACTTCGTACAATGAAGTGAAAAATGGAGAGAAATTGTACATGGGTAATTCCATAACTTCTATTATTGAAGGGAATGGCACAGTAATACTAAAAATGACTTCGGAAAAACAACTCACTCTCAACAATGTGTTGTATGTTCCAGACATGTGTAAGAATTTTGTTTCTGGATC
>BRYF01000020.1:5415000-5417500 GCA_030159135.1 Actinidia polygama
TAAGTGTTTAAATATTCATAAAAATGTCACTGTTTTCTTCTCTCCATATAGATGCTTCATTTATGTATATATCTATTTATAAGAGGGATTAATGGGTGTCGTGATAACTTTATTAGAGTTTATACTTAGAGAGAGAGAAATGAAGTGATAATTCGCACATCGCTCAAATCATAAGAGGCAAAGTGAAATTTACCCAAATAACAATATAAATGTCGCATGACTAGAGCTCCATATATCAATTTCTAGAAGCACCAATTACCTTTTTCATGGGTAACTTAAAAGGAAACAGGAACCCCGATTTTATTACTACCGGTAGTAGAAGCTTCCATAGTGTTGCGACAAACACATGGGGTACCGTTGGGGCATTACGATAATCAATTTTTAGATTTTAAACTTGTTTTTTTCAGATGTGAGATTATGAATTAAAGCTGATGCATAGTATTTGCTACAAAAATTAAAAATTATTTTTTTCTGTAAAATTATCCATTTTTTCTTTTTCCTTTTTTTTAATAAAAAATAATTAGTACGTATATTTTTGTATTTAGGTACTTTAATGACATCCGAATCTATTCCAAAACACCTCCAACCTAGCTTTAAAAAATCAACTTTTAAACTCCATTTTCAGCTTTCAAGAATCTTGTTTTTAATTTTTAATAGTTTTCAGAAACACTCAAAAAATGCTTTTTAAGAATTTAGAATCTATTACTAAAAACTATCGCAAATAACCCCTGTATAGCTGCTTTTAGTTTTGTATTTAGTGAATATTTTTCACTGTTTGATCAAAATTTTATAATTTTTCAAAAAGTTTCTCTTGACCAGATTAGAGAAAATATAATTTTTTTTATCTAATTTGGAAAAAAAATCACTAAAATAAAAATAAACCATATTTACATGAAAAAAATCAATTAAAAATAGTTTATTTTCGTATTCAATAAATTATTTTTAAAAGAGAAAAATAAAAAATATATAAATTTTTTATCACATGATGAAAAAGTCTCCTAAAGAAGAAAATACACAAAAACTAAAACAACTTCATAAATTCAAATTCACTAAAAAATCTGGAGAAAAGAAAATTAAAACAATTTTATAAACCCAAACAGCTAGCCCAAACAGGACCTCTTTCACATTATTCTAATCTTTTCACGGCTTCTAGAAATAAATTAGTTCTACTGAGTTTTGCAATTGAGTTGTACTGAGTTTTTATTTTTTATTTTTCAAAATAAAAAATAAAAATCATCACTTCAGGTTCCTTAATAACAAACAATTAACACACTTACAATAAAGGCGCTAGACTCCAAATTGGGTTTATCACAACGAGTTAAAAATAGAAGCTTCTAATAGAAAAATGATCTTCATTTCCCACGCAAACTACGATGATCTTCCAATCTTTTAAAACACCTCTCTCTCTCTCTCTCTCTCTCTCTCCGTCTTTAGATTTGATCTGTTCCGTTCTCCGTTCTTCTTATGGGAAATTTTGAATTTTGAATAGAAAATTTTGAATTTTGACTGATATATTGTTCATTAAAGTGGTGATAATGGCTAGAGTTACAAAAGAATTATGATTGTCGTTACATAGTTATTATCACCACATTATTTCTATCAATTCCTTGCAATGAATGATAAGGCTATCCACTCCTATATAATATCATTCTTTCCTTTGTTTTCTAACACACAACAAGAAGCAACTGAGAGCACACACTACTCTGAGAGAGTCTTTCCTTTTAGTTTTTTTGTCTTCTCCTTAGAGAGATCAAAAACACTGTGAGTTCGACGAGCCGGTTAGTGCGGTGCTAACACTATCCGGAGTTTGCTGCTTTATCCTGGGAGACGACGTCCACTGACTCATCGCACCGGTGAGGGACGAATAAACCTTAAGGAGATCATGTGAAATACGAGACTCACAGTTTGTAAATTCATTTCATCTTATTTTATAATTTTGTATTTCTTTTTAATTCTATTATTGTAATCTATTTTTATTCAATTCAATAAAATATTATTATTATTTTTCAAATTCTATATTGTTCTTCGAACAACAAATATTTAACAAACTTAAGGCTGAATCGATCGAAAAACAAAGCAGAAATTTTCAAATTCTGAAATTCTGTTTAGAAAAGAAAAAGTTGTTGAACATACAAACTGTACTTTGTTTTGTTAGAACAGTTTCGGATAATTCTATTCTTTCTTAACTATTGTATTTTATTTGTTAACAAAACAAAGTAGTATATATATATATATATATATATAGGGGACGGATCCGGGGACACAAATTTTGACACAATTTTAGACACTACATCCTAACCCTTGAAATCAAGGGCTGAGATTACAATGGAATAAATTTTTCTAAAGTGTTCTTGAAGTTTATTAGAACTACGTCGTTTTAATAATTCTGAAAAGTAATCTCAACCCTTGATAGGGCTGATTTCAAGGGCTAAGATGTAGTGTCTAAAATTGTGTCAAAACTTGTGTCCCCGGATCCGGCCCCAATTCAAAAATTTTGACA
>BRYF01000020.1:5445000-5447500 GCA_030159135.1 Actinidia polygama
AAAAGTCAAGTTTTTTTTAAATTTACTATCAAAAAATTTAAAATTTTTTGCCTTTTTTATTTTTTTGGCTTTATTTTAGACAAAAATAAGCAAATAAGCAAATATAAAATAACAAAAAAACCAATTTTAACTGACTTTTTGGCTTATTTTAAGCAAAAAAATCAACCGAAAAGCTCAAATAAGCTGGTTTCAAACGGAGCCTCACTTCTAATTCTAAAAGATGATTCGAACTGAAGAAGAGTGATCCATCTTTATCCATTGTTCGAGCAGCTATCAGAAAAAGAAAAAAAAAGTAAGAAAGACTTCGCCCAAACCCTAAAAACGTAATTAATCTCTCTACGTCTTGTATCAATTTGAAAATATAATCATAGTACATATTTTAATATTTGTCTACACATTCCTAATTCAACATTAAACAGATTTAAGAAACAATTTGAAGTACTGAAAATTTTTACTTACTTCAAAAGAAACAATGATTTTCATTAAAAAATTTGAATAACGCATTGTTTTTCAACGAATCGAAATTGGCGATTAACTGTTTCAAAATTGGGACCAAACTGTAAATAACTCTTCAATTTGGGACCTCCATATAACTAAGTTAGCGAACGCATTTAGTTTGGGCTCAAGTGTTCAAAGCCGTTGGATACGTAAGCCCAAATACGGCCCAGCTCTTACGAAGAATACATTTCGGGCCAAGTTTTTAACAAAACCCATTTCTATTTGGTAATGAGCCAACGAGAAACGAGTCTAGGTTTAGTTTGGTTTACTGTTTTGGTTTGCAATTTATTTTTTATTTTTTTTCATCTTTAGAAAAAAAACTCCGCTAAAGAAATTTAGCTCGTGAGTCGAATAAAAATAATTTTGTTTGCCTCTAGTGAATTTTTAAAAAATAGATGAAAATAATTTAAAATTTTTAAATTTTAATTAAACGGTGAAAAAATTAACTAAAGATGAAAAACTCAAACCAAATCAATTAAAAAAATCTCAAAATACAAAATAGCCAAACTGGGCCTTAATGATGAATATATTGAACTTAGGGAGTTCTGGTTTTGGGTCACTTGGGTGGTGGTTTTGTTATTCTGTTGGTAGCTTGTCGACATTTTCTTAGTACATGATTGGCTAGTGTGTGTGCACCAACCTAGTTAGGATAGGCTAGTGTAGCGATGGGGTTCGGGGTCCCTGCAGGTTGCGGGGAGCCAAAACGACGTCGTTTTATATCCAAAAATATATTGCCCCCAAACGACGTCGTTTGGGGGCAATATATTTTTGGATATAAAACGACGTCGTTTTGGATCAAAACGGAGCCAAACGCACACTCCCTGCAGGGAGCCTCCCCGCAGCATTCCCAAATCCGTAGCGATAGTGCTTTTTCGCCTAAATCTTTATTATTATCTTGTTGTAATCTCTTCTCGAGTTAATATAAAAAATTTATTTTGCCTATTAAAAAAAAGATAATGATACATTTTTTGTTATGGGGGGTAGCAATTTTTAAGGGTATTTTTATTATAAATATGTAATCTTAGTTATATATTGTAGCTTATAGCATTTTTGATATAACTTATATTCTTTTAACTATATAGCGAAACTATAATGGGCATGAATGAACTGCGCAAATTATACTTGTATTTTTTAGTACGATTGCTTTTTATTTTTCTTTATTTTACGCATTTGTATCCTTAAATTCCCTATTAGGGTTTCGTAAACTCTTAACATTTTTCTAAGGACACATCTTCTCTTTTGGACTGCACAGTGCAGTTCAAGCATTTTAGGCCTATTTCGATGATTTAAATTGTCCATATTGTAAAATTCGTTGTGAAAAATCAATATTGTAAAAAATCATATTGATGCGATTGATGTGAACGATTTTACAGTATTAAACTCAATGAAATTTACAATAAGAACAATTTAGATCATCAAAATGAGCCCGAACCAGGGCCCATAATGCTCCTTTCCCTAAACCATAATTTGCATATGGGCGTTTGCTAAAGATGTATTTGGAATTTGGATCCAGGATTTAAGACTGAATATATGGAGATAAAAGAAAAGAATTAAATATATTTGATATTTATTAAATTTTATTTTTTGTACTAAATTCTTAATCCAAACACAGCAAAAAAAGTTTTAGAAAAGGGTCTCTCAACTTTTTAATTTTCTTACACATTCTCTTAATTCAGTAAAGTTGAAACGAATAAAGAGAAAAAGGTGGGGAAAAATAAAAAAAAATAACGGGCAAACAAAATTTCAAAATGAGAAGAAACTAAAACTAAATTAAAAACCAAAGAAACAAAAAATATTTTGTCATCCATTTCCATTTCCATTTCCATTTCTTCCTCTAACTAAGGTTAGATTTTAGACATGTGAATATACTTGTATAGATATACCCAATTATACGTATTAGCATTTGTTGGATAATATTTTTGCATTCTTTTTTTCTCCGATAGCATATTTTTTTGTATTAAAAAATTACTCAAATACCCTTGTTACATATATTCTACATTAT
>BRYF01000020.1:5517500-5520000 GCA_030159135.1 Actinidia polygama
TTTATAATGGATACCAGCGTATTAAAAGAGTTTTAGAAACTTTTGAGAAGGTGATCTCTTGGTCGATCCATGATGTTTTAATTTTGATGATTACAATTGTTAAAAAATCAAGTCAAGTCTAAAGTCTTATTGAAAATCATATTTTATAAGGGAACACAAAAGTCATTTTAAATAGAAGCTTACTCACATTTAAAGTGAGAGTTAAAACTTTCCACAAGCCACAATTTATGTCATTGTGCATAGAAAAATAGCAGAAATGATAGATCAACACTTAAACTAAAAGTGGTTAGTCAACGACATAAATTAAACAAGAAAACAGAATAGGAGCTATTGCTGTCAAAAGTTCTGTTGAAATAAAGCACTTAATTTTGATTTGATGATTGCAATTGATTAATACTAAGTTTTATTGAAAATCATTGTTAAAAGTGAAAACCAAATAGTGATCTTAAAAATGGACTTGTATATAACTAAAAAAAGGAGTTTTGAAATTTCAAACAAGTTATATTTGATGTTAAGATGCATATGAAAGTGTTAAAAATGTATGTTCTATACTTAAAACATATTGAGGAGTCAAACACAAAAACTGTAAAACAAAACAAGCAAAGAAAAAGAAAGTTGGTCTCTGGATTTCGAGCTCATTGAGGACCGAAGTTAAACTTCGGTCGACCGAAGTTTGGGAATGCACGACCGAAGTTTACAGCTGAAGTATTCAAATGCACAATCGAACTTAAAGAAAGACACAGCCGAATGTTGGGAATACAAAACATGCATGCTCTCTGGAATTCTAGTTATGGCACGACCGAAGTTATACTTCGGTTAATCGAAGGTTAAGAAGTGCTCGACCGAACTTGAGCACATCAGAAAATGAATAAGCATAGCCAAAGTCAAAGTCAAAAAAAGAGCCACTAAAATGGTCTCTGGAAAGTCAGAAGGATGACGACCGGACTTTCAAGTTCGGTCGACTGAAGTCCGAATTGGGGTCGACCGAACTTGAGAAACCCAAAATAGAGCACTATGCCAAGCTACTGGAAATGAAAACTAACCACAACCGAACCTCAACTTCGGTCGATCGAAGTTCACGACGAAGTTTCAAATTTTAAATTGGCACGTCAAAATCGCAGATCCAACAACTGAGATTAAAATAGAACGGGCAGTTCAGAGCATTTAATGCTGCAACGTCTCTATTCATATTTGGACTTTTAAAATCAACCCTTGGGGTTGTTGGAATGATATTGAAGTGTTCTAAAACTTACATACTTGCTAGCATTCAATACTTCAACTTTTGAGCATTCACTGTGAGTTTTTAATTGAGATAAACAATAAATAAAAATTTGTATCACTCTAAAAAAGGAGAGCTTTCTTGTATTTATCATTTGATCTAGAGTTGGTGAGCTTTAAACACTTCATTCATTGTAACTTATTGGAACAATCACATTGAGTGATTGAAAGAGATCCAAGAGTAGGAGACTCTTGAAGAGTAGATGTGCTTTAGTGTGTAAAGATTTGGCAAGCACCTAAAAGCTTGTTGAATATAGTGATATCCCAATGAGGTCTTGGAGAAGTGGACGAAGACACGATTTGACTGAACCACTATAAAAGAATTTGTAATTTCTTACATTTACTATTTACTGCTTTATTGCCTATCTATAAATTTGATTGATTAGAATTGCATATTAGTTTTATTGATAAAATTTTAATTGGTTATTAAGTATAGCAAACATATTTCACTTCCCCTCATAGTTTCCTTTCTAGCTAACCGAACTTGTTAGCCGAACTTTGAAGTGCAAAGCTGAAGTTTAAAACAAACAGAGCAAGCTCACTAGAAATCTAGTGTGTGAACGACCGAACTTCAGATTTGGTCGATCGAAAGTTAGAAGAGCACAGCCAAACTTTGAGCCAAATGCCAAAAATACTACAACCCCTTGAACAGAAAATTGCTCTCTGGAATTTTAGTTCTGGGACGACCAAAAGTTAAAATCGGTCGACCAAAGTTCAAAGAAGGCACAACCGAAAGTTTTCAGCCAAAGTCTCAGAAGCACAGCCGAATGTCAAGAACACTACAATCCTTGAACAGTCATGCACTCTGGAAATCCAGTTCACTAATGACCGAAGTTTAAAGAGGCACGACCGAAGTTTATGAAAAAAATAGCCGAACTCAAAGAGGCACAACCGAATCAAAAGACAAAATAAAGAAACAGTCTTGATCTTTGGAAGTCTAGTGTATTGGTGACCGAAGTTAGAATAAGGCCGACCAAAATTCAGAGACCCACGGCCGAAGTTCAGTAGATGCCAGAACTCAAGCCAGTAGACGTTTAGTTCAATGACAACCGAAGATGAACTTTAGTCGATTGAAGTTTGAATTTTTGGTCTGGCACGTCCAAATCACAAATCCAACGAATGTGATTAAATCAGAACGGCTAGATCAGTTGTATTAAATGCCGCAATAATTCTAAGCTGATTTGGATTTATAAATTCAACACACCTGCTTGCATTCAATACT
>BRYF01000020.1:5525000-5530000 GCA_030159135.1 Actinidia polygama
ACATTTATCAAACTTGACAAATATAAAAATGGGAAAAATGTCGATAAAAAGCTCTATCGAGGTATAATCGGATCCCTACGTTACTTAACGGCAAGTAGACCCGATATCATACTTAGTGTTAGCATATGTTCTAAATTTTAATCATGTTCTAAGGAATCACATTTAATGGCCATAAAACATATATTTAGATATCTCATAGATACACATGACTTAGGCATATTTTATCCAAGAAGAGTTGCCTTTGATTTAAAAGGGTACTCTAATGCGGACTATGCGGGATGTAAAATAGATCGAAAAAGCACAAGTGGTACTTATCAATTTCTAGGACAATCTCTAATTTCTTGGTTTAGCAAGAAACAAAACTCAGTTGCACTATCAATTGCCGAGGCCGAATACATGGCCGCAGGAAGTTGTTGTGCTCAAGTGCTTTGGATAAAATAGCAAATGGAGGATTATAGTTTATATTTTGATAATATTCTGATTAATTGTGACAACACAAGTGCTATAAATTTGTCTAAGAATTCCATACAACATTCGAGAACAAAACACATTGAGATTTGACACCATTTTTTAACAGATTACGTCCAAAAAGGAGATATTGAACTTATATATGTACACACCGATAAGCAATTAGCGGATATTTTTTACAAAATTCCTTGATGAGAAAAGATTTTATTTCATTAAACGTGAACTTGGCATGTCACAACCAATGTGAAAATATTTTGGATTCTTAGTAAAATTCATTTTACTTGAGTTAGTTGAAATTAAAAAGGAGTAGTCTACAACAAAATGTATTCTAACTAAAACTCTAACAAAATATATATGAATCTAAAATTAGCTATAATTGCTTATGTGCTTGAAGTGCCATGTTTGATTCATTTTGATTATTTGACAAAAGTGCATTAAGGTATCAAATATGCAAATAAATGATCAAAAGAAACATGTCCCACATATACTTTACGACAATTATGACGTGTGAGAAGAAAGAAAATGTGTAGAAAAGATTCAATTGAGGCCCAATTTGACCACTGTCAAAATTAGCAATTATTGCTAAAACTTCGGCTGCCAAATAGCTAACTTCGGTCGATCGAAGTTGGCAATCGAAGTTTCTGAAACTGCAGAGACTTGAAAGGCCACGTATCTCTTAAAAAATAAATACTAAATTAAATCCTCAATTGCTATTTATCCCCACCTAACTATCTTAAATACACATTCATTCCTTTCATCTACTCTTATTCTAACTCTAGAAACCCTAACTCATCAAATTCCTTGAAGAGTTACACAAAATTAGGGCTATTCAAAGTCTACTAAAATCAATCGAACCCAGTCAAATTCAATCAACAAATCACTGAGTTCGAATGACCGAATTCTCAACTTCGATCGACTGAAGTTGCAACAGAGGCGACAGAATAGGAAGAGAGAGAGAGTTTTAAAACTCTTCAAATTCATCCAAACTCTTCACAATCTAAACTCTTCAAGTTCTAGAATTATAAAAGGTCCTTACTCTTTTTTTTCCTTCTCTCTCTATAGCCTACACTCATCCTCCCTTTCATCATCCCAAAAGCTATCCAAAATCCTAGCTTAAAATTTTTTCTCAATGGTGAGAACCAAACATGCATCTAATTACCCGAGGGGTGATGACCCCATCCCCGCTAAGCTTGAGAAGGTGTTCAAGCCGCAGTTGTTCAAAACCTTGGAAATCCAAAAGACGTGGCTTCCCGAGTTCAAGGATAGGCCAGTCATCATGGGACGAGAATTTGAGAGGAGATTTCCCGTCAGATATGTCTTGAGGATGCTAGCTCCAATGGATGCGCTTGGGTAGAATGGTCTCTGGCCCCTACCAAATGACGTATACACCAATTTGGTAAGGCTTTTTTATTGCAACTTGGAAGTAGGAACCTTAGAAAATGTTGAGGGAAAAGCATGATTTTAACTCCCACGATCTTATCTGAGATCACCGGGATTACAAACGCGGGTGAATGCATCTTTATTAGCAAATTGACTCAGTTGGATCAATACATTAGCAAGAAACGAATGAATGAGGTAATTGCTGTAAATAGAAATGTTGGAGCCACCCAAACTAAGCATTTGAAAAAGGAGTTTAGATTGTTTCATAGATACATAGCCTATAACATCATTCCCAAGGCGGGACACTACAACCAAGTGATTACCATGGATGCTTTCATAATTTATAAGGCTGCAATGAATGAACCCTTGAACCTCAATTATATCATACTTGAGGAGATGGCTAATATAAAAACTACAGTAGTCGAGCCTTACCTTTTAGTGCTCTTCTAACTAAGGTTTTCAATCATTTTAGAGTGAAACTTAGTGGGTAGCAAAATCAATACATAAGCAAAGGGTTTTCGATAACCACGATTAAGAGGGGCATAAGCATTGATTCCACTGAGGATAAAGAAGAGGAAGATAAGGGAGATGAGTCATCATGCCATGGAAGTTGAGGGAAACCTTAAGGAAACCTATGTAGATCCAAATCTACAACTCCAATGGCAAGAAGAGGATCCGATGCATGCAGAGGAGCATACGCATCCTACGCATGGAGAAGTTCCTATGCATGGAGGGCATCCATTGCAAGAAGGAACTTCATCACAAGGAGGATCTCCGTCTTGGTTCCTCGAGTATTTTGGAAAATTGAATGAATCAATGGTGTGAATTGAGCAACGTCAAGAGAAAATCATTCAAACCCAAAAGAAGCACGGGGAGTATATTGATAGGCTCAGGGATTTTTATGAAAATTTGCACAAACAACAAACTATCTTCAATCAGCAATACACTGAGAAATTGGCTGAGGTTGATGCTCAATTGGAAGGTCTCTGGTGCATCTTGTTCCACCTCCACCTCTTCCTCCTCCACCATTTGATCTGGCAAATGCCCCTCCTCGACCTCCTTACTATCATGACCCTCTTTATTAATGATGCCCCAAATGGGGAGAAAAATCAAGAAGAATCTATTTTGAATTGAATTTGAATTGATTTTGGTTGAGTTAGTCTAGTTTTTTTTTACTGTTGTTAAGTTGTTAAGATTTTGTTAGAGTTGTTTTTTATGAGAAGTATGATTATGTCGATCATTCTTTTGTCATGTTACTATTTGCTTTATATTATCATGAATGCCATGATATTATGCTTAACACGTTTAAACTTCAAATTTTGTTTGTAAGCATATAGAAAGAGGGAACCTTGAAGTAAAGGGGAGTTTTATAAAAATTTAATCAAAACAACGATTTTCAAAAATAAATTGTGTCATTATCAAAAATGGAGAGACTGTTAAAATAAAGGCTTTAATCTTGATGATTACACTTGTTAAAAAGCCAAGTCAAGTCTAAATCCTTGTTGAAAATCATAGTTTATAAGGGAACACAAAAGTGATTTTAAAAAGAAACTTACTCACGTTTAAAGTGAGAGTTAAAACTCTCCACAAGTCATAATTAATGTCATTGTGCATAAAAAATAAAAGAAATAATAGATCAACACTTAAACTAAAATTGGTTAGTCAACAACATGAATTAAACAAGAAAACAACACAGGAACCTTTGTTGTCAAAAGTTCAGTCGACCGGACTTGTCAGAAGAACTTTGAAGTGCAAAACCGAAGTTTAAAACAAACAGAACAAGCTCACTGAAAATCCAATGTCTGGATGGTCGACTGAAAGTTAGAAGAGCACAGACGAACTTTGAGCCAAATGCCAAAAATACTATAATCCTTGAACAGCCAGTTGCTCTCTGGAATTTTAGTTTTGGGACGATCGATAGTTAAAATTGGTCGACTGAAGTTCAAAGAAAGCACAAAGTCTTAGAAGCACAGCCGAATGTCAAGAACACTAAAATCCTTGAACAATCATGCTCTCTGGAAATCCAGTTCACTGACGATCGAAGTTTAACTTCGGTCGACCGAAGTTTAAAGAGATACGACTGAAGTTTATGAAAGAACATCCGAACTCAAAGAGGCACAACCAAATCAGAGGACAAAATAGATAAAAAAATCTTGGTCTCTAGAAGTCTAGTGTATTGATGATCAAAGTTAGAATTCGATCAACTTAAATTCAGAGACCTGCGATCGAAGTTCAGCAGATGAAAGAACTCAAGCCACTAGAAGTTTAGTTCAATGATGACCGAAGATGAACTTCGGTAGACCGAAATTCACGATCGAAGTTTGAATTTTTGATCTGGCAAGTCTACATCACAGATCCAACAACTCGGATTAAATCAGAACAGCTAGATCAGTTGCATTAAATGCTGCAACGACTCTAAGTTGATTTGGGCTTGTAAATTCAACTCTAGAGGTTGTTTGGAAAATATTGAAGTACCTTCAACTTGACACATTTGCTTGCATTCAATACTTCAATCTTTTGACTCAGTTATTGTGAAATTGTTTTTGTATAAACAATCAAACATAGTTAGATTACTCTATACAAAAATGAGCTTCATTGTATTTATCATTCGATCTAGAGTTAGTGAGATATAAACCACTCATTCATTACACTTTATTGAGAGAATCACATTGAATGATTGTAAAAGATCCAAAAGTGAAAGACTCTTGAAAACTAGAAGAATTCTAGTATTTGTAAAGGTCATCAAGCACTCATAAGCTTGAAGATAGTAAATTTTAAGAAGAGGCTTGGAGAGTGGATATAGGCCGAGATTAAACAATATAAATCGTTTGCATCCTTCTCTCTTCTCTCTTATTTACATTGCTTATATAAATTGCTATTTCTAAGTTTTGTGAAGAAATTTTAATTGGCCATTAAACCTTAGCAAATCTATTTCACCCACCCCCCACCCCTTCATAGTTTGCATTCTACCTCATAGTTTGCATTCTAGCTAACACATGATGTGGAGAACAAATTAGAAATTTGTAAAGGGAATAGAAAATTAGTGAAAAAATATTAATTCTAAACGGTTGGATTCAATAATTTTTTTCTTTCATTTTCTTTATCTTTCACTAAACTCGTAATCATTCGAAGAAAGGAATGAAAAAAAAATG
>BRYF01000020.1:5600000-5605000 GCA_030159135.1 Actinidia polygama
TTTTCAGAAAATTATAAAATTTACACTAGATTTTGTTTTTTACACTTTAGCCTCTTTTAAAATATATTAATTTTTGCTTTTACAGTTTAATCCCCTGGTCGAAAATTCTGGATCCGCCCCTGCCTACTTATAAGAGAGTGTTGTAATATCCGAGTTTTCTTATTGTTATTAAATATATATATTTTATTTTATAAAAAGATCTATTTTAATTGTACTTCTCATTAAATTTATTTATACATATATATATTTGTATATATAGCTAGGACTTTTAACTAGACAATTGCATGCAACTAACCTTAGTTTAGTTAACCTAACTAACAAACTAACCTAAGTTTAGTTCTAGTTCTTACCATGGTTAGTACTTAGTTTTTATCGCCATTCATGTGAGATAATTATTAGGATGAGAATATTTTATTTTTTTTCTATTTTATTTTAATCTTAGGATTTATTTGATAGGATTGACGACATGCAAAAAACCTAATTAGTTTTTGTGCACTTACTATAGAATACACATCACCCTTATATTTCTTATACACTCATCTACCTATCTACTTTCTACACTCCTTTCACATAGTTTTTATCACCCTTCTTTGTGAGAAATGAGTGAGATTTCTATACTCTTAAGGGTATTTAATATAAAAGTATGACGAGTCTAGACCCCTTAAGGGTATTCTGGGTATTTTTCTTTATCTGAAAATTATTTTGACATAAAATCAGTTTTAAATGAAATCTAATACAGCGAGTAACAATTCTGCAAATTTTCATACTTTGTTTATTACCGTTTACTATTTATTTCTAATTTTTCTTTTAGGTATATGTTTATGAAATTACAGACAAATTACTTTGTTTGGAATTTTTGTGTGATTAATTACTTTTCAAGTGCTCTAATCTATTATTTAAAGACTTGCATGTTAACTTGTTTTTTTTTTTAAAAAAATATTTGTTATGATGTTAGGACCATAACATGCATGTATTATTTATTTATATTGTTAGAATGCATATATTATCCACTTATTGATAAATAAAGACGAGTAATGTTGCCACGTGAACTTTTAATTGTCTATGCGATTATAAACCGGGGTATACGTTAGGCTAGTAATGAATTTGGTGATTTAACTTAAAGGCTTGAGCAATGAATTTGGCAATTGCTCGAGGTGAGTCTCTAGTATTGAATACATGGTGGAGAGAAAGGGTCTCGGACCCACGCCCCATGGTATTTCAACAAGTCTTGTGCAAAATACGAATCCTAGGGCGACGTGGGTTTGAAATATGGTATTTTATTAAGCTGCGGCTTCTAATTCTCGTGTTGAGTTATTTTACTCCGATGGAATAGGGATGACTCCATCGATCCGCGGGGGGGGGGGGGGACACAGATTTAACTTGGTGCTTGCGCCTGGAGCTTGGGTAAGATCAACTCTCATGGGAGAGGCATTAGTTCCACGCTTAGTTAATTATCCATAGGTTAATGAGAAAATTTGACGTTGACACCAGGATCCTTTTATGCCTGCTTTCATGTATTGTCTTATATGTTACTTCATTTATGATTGCTGTGCAAGTTTTAGGATGGGATGGATTTCGTCAGCTAGTTTACTACTGGGCATCGCAGCTCATGGCGCTTTATATCAATTACCGAGGAAGAAGAAAAGCAACTCAAAGAGGACGCTAAGTACATAGAACTGGTTGACTTAGACTTAATTCAATCCTAGGACTTTTACCCTTTTTGTTTGGACTTGAGGCTTATCCTTTTTGTGTTAAGACTTATGTTTGTATTAAACATTTTATTCGGACATATTTTGGCAAAGATAACCACATTGGCTTGTAATTTTTAAAACTTTTTGTTGGTATTTGTGAAGAATTTCTAGTAGTTCTTAGAAATCTTTTACTTAAATTTTGTTTTAAAAGGAGAAAATTATTTTTATGTTGTTTCTGAAATTGGGGCGCTACAAGTGTGGTGGACTTCTTGTAACATGGTGGAAAGTCACGAAAAGACTCGGTCACTTAGATAATTATCTTTTATTTATTTAGAAATAGATACCAAAATATTAATTTAGCAATATTTATCTCTTTATTTATAGAAATAAATATCATAAAGTGTAATTTAATAGTGGGTCACGACTTTAATGGGTTAATCATCTTAATATGACAAGTAGCTTATTTTCATTAGCCAAATAATTGTCAATTTAGAGACTACATCATTTTGACACATAACAGAAGTGATGGGAACATTTATATAGCCTTAGACTAAACCTTTATAAACACGTGACATTTTTTAATTACCTTAACCCTTACTAGCAAAATATCTAAATTTCCCTCCTCTTATTCTTTCTTCCTCTTCCTCCTCTCAACTTAATTTGGCCACTAGATACTAAAAACTCTCCCTCCGGCCACCACACTCTGCTGCATCATTCTTTAATGCTACCTAATTTTGATCTCATCCATCGAAAGAATCTCTAACTCAACACCTTGCCCATTCCAATTTCCCCCCGCCGTCAACCACCATTGTCCGATTCATTCCCCCTATCCTTTAGATTTAACATCAACTGTACTTCAACCTCGGATCGTTAGTAACGGACATTATGAAACTGCGCAAAGAATTAAGCAAAACGCTCGACTGAAGGAAATGAGTGAGTCACAACGTGAATTGGTTGCCCCAACTTCTTTCTTCTTACTTTGAAAGTATCGATAGATACTATTAAGGAACGGGCATTCTGAATCAATTAATGAAGTTCATTTTTCAAAAATATCATCATAAAAAATAGAATGGAGTTTTTTGAAACATCAGAAAAAGAAATATATTTTGTCATTTATACGAAAAAATATTATGATTATTATTAAGAACTCAACGGGGCCTTTCCCCTCGAATCAGACAATGAAAGAAGAGAATCTCGTCGATAGCTTCATTACGAGGATCTCGTGTGTACTTAGTCAGTACGAAGGAAGAAGACCCGACAATGGTAGCAAAAAGCCACATTCATGAATCTCTGGGTCACATGTTCTTAATCAGCGAGCGCGTTATATCGAGCCTGGAGCCTATAAAGAGAGTATTAGCTAACGCAGTGCAAAGTTAGGTGGGAAGGGACGAAATAGAGAGCCCCCATTCACTTGCAACAAGAAAGAACCACCTGTGTTTGGTGCAGCCCCCTGCATTTGGGTGTATTCTTCTTTCTTTCCTTGGTCTATTGTTCCGTCATATTCCTAATAACTTATCCAATTACAGCGCATTAACTGCTAATGCACCTTTCTTTTATCAAATCTCAGGGTCATGGTCTAATCATGAGGGTAGTATTTTATCATGGTGTCCGATCTTGAGTTTTTATGGATTTCTTCTTTGTTTATCAAAGCAATGCCACCACATGCCTTCTTCCCCCTTAGTAGCAACAAACCTAATAAATCTAATCGATCCACCTTCATCCCTACTCTTTACACCCCTATTACCACACCTTTTATTAAAAATTCTCGTTTCACATTTAACCCCTTTCATCAAAGGGAACCATTGTAGAGTCCTATCTCTTTTTCCGACCGACTACAACTACCACTTTTATCCAATTGCGAGAAGGCTTCACCTTTGTTAATTGACCCAACCGCCACACCGGAACACCACGAATCCACCTCAACCATCCTCCCCAGTTTGTCTTTAGCATTCCCTACGAGCCTTATCAGGCGAGAGACGTCAAAAGGAAATTAAAAACAAAGAATTTGGTGGTGGTTGAAGTGGTTTAATGGAGGTAATGACCAACAATGGCGGCAAAAAAGAAGGCGATAAATTGCGAAGATAAAGTTAGTGAAGTGGTAGAAAATGAGAGACGTTATATGAGTTCGACTCGTGTTTTGCTTGTTAAAAAACTTGTTTGAGATTCGTTGTTATTTAAACAAATCAAGCTTAAATTATATTTGAAGCTCACTAAATTTTCAAATCAAACTTGTGTAAGTCATTACTCAATTGGATAAGCTTGAGCTCTTTATAAATACTCTTATAAAAATAAATCGATGTTCTATAAATTAGGTTTAGTGGAGATTATTCTCATATAATTTCAAAATTGATTTAGGTAGGGTAGGCTATGAAGCCTACAGCGATAACTTAATACGAGGCTTTTATAATATTTTACTTAAATTTTATTATTTGAAGTTAATGAGATGCAAAATTATTAATTAAGTATGTGCACTATAGTTGTGCTAATTACTTAAAAAACAAGGCCTTTATAACGATTCTTGTTTTTGGGGAATGATATTTATTATTCTTGGCGTCTTTCGGATTTTCCATTGTGATAATTTTTTTGGATTTTATGTTTTTTTAACTTCTTTTTTAAATTGTGGGCCTTTTTAACTAGCAAATTATATATGTTTATAATACACACACACACACTAACTAGTACTTGCCCGTGCCTACGGGTACTACGCAAAAAAAAAAAAAACCACATCTTAGACGTACTCATTAGGGTTTTACAACCTATAAACTAGATATGATATAAATGTAAGATAAGAGATACATTGCATACACATATACGAAGAGATACATTACTACAAAATAGAGAACAAATTAGAAAGTATAATGATTTTTAAAAAAATATTGCTAATTTGGTAGAAATAATAGGAAATAAATGGATATTTTAGTTTTTTTGTGTGTGCGTCCCACTAAAAAAAATAATCCAATGGATAAAAACTATACTCAATTTTAGAGATTTTTTGGCTATTGAATGATTTGGATCACAACTTATGTGGGGCCCCACACCTTTGAGAAGAAGTGATATTTTTTTGAAAAAAAAATAATCTCAGGTGAAATATCAGCCATTGAATTAACTCAAATGAATTTTAACCGTAGATAGTGGGATATAGTTTGGAAGATTCAAAAATATTGATGTCTTATATTATAGATTGTATCACCACCTATGTAGACCCACACATTTGAGAAGAAGGAAGTAATATTTTTTTGGAAAAAAAAATAATCTTAGGTAAAATCTCAGTTATTGAATTAACTCAAATGAATTTCAACTTAGATAGTG
>BRYF01000020.1:5647500-5657500 GCA_030159135.1 Actinidia polygama
AGAATAAAAAATAAATAAAAAGCCTTGGATATATCATAAAAAGTAATAGGAAGGAGAAGAGAAGGTCAATTTTCATCTAAATTTACACAATATGACTTCAATGTCATATCTATCATCATTTTGATTTTTGATTTCTTTACTATTAATTTTTGGGTTGTGGTTGAATTTCTCTCTCTTCCTCTCTCCAAATTGGTGTTTGGTGCAGTTTATTAATTGTAACCTTTTTTTTGTTGTTGTTGTTTAGAAAACTGTGTTAGAATATTTATCTTATCACAACTTATGCTTGTATGAGTTAAAAATAACTTTAAAAAGTTGCAAAAGAAAATTGATTTTAAGGAAGTACCATTTTAAAATTTTTCATTTTCTGCTTATAAATAATCAATGTTATCATAAGTTTAGCAACAGTAAATAATCTCGTACTTGAATACATAAACTTTTTTTTGCTAGTAATTTTCACACTTTCATTTTATCAAATTGCAATCCTATTTTTTGTTTTTACTAGGGTAAATTTACTCAAATACTTATTTTTACTCAAATATTTTTATTACATTGAAAGATATTTAGATAAATTCATCTTAATAAAAATAAAAAATAAACTACAATTAAAGAAAATAAGAGCGTAATAATCACTAACATTTTTTTTAATATCCCCAAAACTTTTATAATGTGACATAGTGGTCATGCTCATTCTACGTGGCACAATTTCACCGGCCGAGATATATTCATGATTGGTCACAACAGATGCAGATTCCAAGAGCATGCAATTTACAACACGAAAACATAATAATTTTAATTAAATTTGAAAAAAATTAAAGTCATTTAAAGATAAAAAATTTAGTTTATTTATTAAGTAAATTTTTTTTTTGCCTTTAGTAATTTTTTTCGAATTAGATTAAAATTTTATATTTTCAAATTCTTATCGTCAAGATGAACCGAAAAATAAAATAAAAATTATCAAGTTTACTAAACACGAAAAAACTTAAAAATCAAAATAACTAAATTATCTTAAAATCAAGAGGGTAGTTGACCTAATTTAGCTAACTCAAGATGGGTAAAATATTTATGGTAATTGAGCTTATTTCAAGTTCTTCTACTTTATGTTTGTGTTTGAAACATTGAGGGGAAAAAAGGTGATGAGCTAAAATATTGAAGTGAAGCAACTAAATTTATTTTTGTTGATTTTCAATCACTTTGCTTTTCTTTGATAAATTACTCCACATATTCATAATCCAAACACAGACTATTAACGGTAACGATTCACTTAAAATTAAAATGTTAGCTACTCATAATTCTTAGACTATTAACATTAACGATTCGCTTAAAATTAAAATGCTAGCTATTCAGAATTCTTACCCCAAAAATTAAACGTGTCGTATAATTCAAAATTGGCGTAATATGAATCAGGTACAGTTAAAATGAATGTGGTACATAAACGTAATGCTTTCAAGTAATTTTATGTGTCATATTTAGAGAGAGAACATAATGTAGTAACCCAATCTTATTAATTAATATTTAGTACAACATGGAGAACATGAAGTACTCCATTTTTATTTCCTTGGGTCTTCTTTTACAATAACAAAATATATATATAAATCACAATAATTTTACTAAGCATTAAGATTCACTTCAAACCCTAACCAATTATGGGAACCCTTTTAACAATGTTGTTCACATCAACCCAAACCCAAACCCTAGTGCACAAAAAATTTGTGATCACAAATGATCCTTCAGGCACAATCTTTGCATCAACCAGAGGATTCTCTCTCTCAATCGTCGCGACGGCGGTTTCTCCCTCTACACCGACAAGTTCAGGCCATGAACTCTTTCCTGCAAATATACATAAAAATTAAAAAAAAATGTATTAGGCCGATTTATTTTATATAGAAAGGTAAAAATATTTAGAAAACCAAAGCTTAACAGTTCACTATTCCAATTGAGGCAGAAGCAGTTACATGGAGATGAATAGGAAAAAAGAAAAGGAAAGAAAAAGATATTGAAGCACTTTCATATAAAAGTTGATATAAAACTCAGACAACTATATAGGGGTAATTTGGGTATAAATAATGTTACATGGTTTTTGAAATATAGAATAAACCAAATTGGTAGTAACGATGAAAATTCTTGAATTCTCTGTGTGTGCAGTCTGGTATTAAACTTATCGAGTCATCAAATTGGAGTTCATGGTTGGCCCACAAACCCAACTAAACGGTGGAGTCTGTTTAGCGAATCCAAGTCCTCGGCTAATCGCATTTTTTTAATCAGCCAAAAAAATTAACATTTTATTGAGCATAATCTTTAATTTACCTTCACATTCAGACGACATTCTCAGTGTTATGAGCTTTTGCTAGATCTCCTTATATGTTTCCTTGTGTTATATAACTGTGTGATAGATACGTGGTAATGAATTAATGGGTATTTATAGATGAAAATTTCTAAAGTTTTATTATCACATGTGGTTGCTTATTTTTGACCATGTACCTATTATTCTTTGAGGAAAATTATGGAGCATTACATAATTTATGCTCCGTTTGGGCTAGTTTAAAAAATTATATTCTGTTTGGTTCATTTTCAGAATTAGTTTTACATAATAGTTTTTAATAAAAAAAAATCGAGTTCATCATTTTCGAAACTTGTTTTTTAAAAATTTCACGTAACATAGATGTCTTCAAATTCTCAAAACTTATTTTTTTAAAAAAATGAATAATATATGAAAACAAAGAATGTTTTTGTCCTCAAAAAAAAAATTCGAAACACTTTCTGAAAATTATTTTGAAAAATTGAACCAAATATATTTTTTCACTTCTAGATTAAAAAAAGAAAGTGGGACGAAAAAAACTACTTGTATTGTTTAGGTAGCTAAAAATATATTATTTTAAATAAACAATATATTGATTTTTTCTAATAAACTTAGCTCAATCTGCTATAAAAAAATGAATTATTTTAGCCTAGAACTAAAAAATAAACTTTAGCCAAACGGGGCATTAGCTAATGGTCCATCCATTTACGTGTTTGTCACTTCGAGTTTTTGTGGACTATTCCAATGTCTGCTTGGTTTAAACACGTGTACCAAACTTCATCCTCAACGCCACAACAGCCACACGCACGTTAAATGATTTGATTTGATCACGTTTGCTTTAGAATTATATATATATATATATATATATATATATATAAATAATTTTTGCACTCCTTTTTTTACCAAATACACTCTATTTTTTGTCCTTATTATGGAGTGCATTTATTAATTTGTTCTTTACTCTTTTTTTTACCAAACACACTCCATAATAAAGACAAAAAATAGTGTATTTAGTAAAAAAAAGAGTATAAAAATTATTTTCATATATATATATATATATTCATTTTCTTCGTTTCGTTTTCTGTTTTGGTTTTTCGGAAACAAAACAATAAAAATTTTGAAAACACCTATGGCTGTCATCTTCCTATCATATTAGTTTTTGAGCAAAACCATATTTTTTGAGAAATTAAAATATCTTTTTGGTGTTTTCCGACAGTAGATCTTTTTTAGAAAATTTTCTCGAAGAACAAGTATTAATTTTATTTAGGAAATAAAAAAAATAAATGAAACAGGGAATCAAATTATTTTCTTGGGTACAGAAAGACATGGTTGAAAAATTATTTGTTTCATGTTCTCGAAAAACATTCATAATAATTAAATTATAATAACAAATTTTCATAAATCACGAAAATGTTGTTTACTCGGAAAAAAAATCAAATTTTTTCACATTTGTTTTCTTTTAGGTAAAGTGGGACAAAAAATAAATAAATTTTTTGTTTTAATAAAAAAAAAAGTGGACAGAAAAAAATATTTCTACCAAACAAAACAAAATAAAAAATGGTCTAAAATATCCAAAAAGCAGCAAAAAAAAATAAATATCCCAAACGGGGTCTTAGCTGTTGCCATATGGGATTAGAACACCTTGTGATTAAATTGGGTATTTCTGTAATTTTTTATAACGTGAAACTAATCACAAGCATCCAAACTGGGAGGTGACATAAAAATTAAAATGGTAATAAAAATCTGATTACATATAGAATTTCTCAAAAAAAAATTTGTAGAAAAGTCCCGTAGAGAGTAGAGTTAGCAGGATGTGCAACGTTTGAAGCTTCTTTGTCATTAGCACACCCTTGTCATCAATATTATCACATGTGCAAACTCATCAACAAAGATGGCTAATTCTCTAAGCAACCTCAGTATCTTGTTTTTGAACAAGTTGAACACTACATTCCATATTAGTTATGCCAATAATCTACAATTGCTGTCGTTTATGTGTAGGGATGGGTTGGCAACAGGCGGGGCGGACACGTCCCACCCCACAACCCGAGCGGATTTTTTTCATAGCCTCCGCAACCGACCCTCGTGGGTTTTTGGATTACCCTCTCGATCTCCCCCCACCCTGCACATTTTTTTTTTATCAATAAAGGAATTTTTTTTTAATAGTTACAAACTCTAACCTAAATGTTTGTCTATAATATATATATATACACTCACACACACTAGGGTATAAGTGTAATTAGTAGAATTATTAGGGGTATTATAGTAAAATTATATTGGGTACGGGTCAGGTTTTCAGACAGGATTTTTGTATAATCCATACCATTTTAATAACTCATTCCCTACCCGCCAGGTAAGAAATTTGTTTAAACCCACCCCCTTTTGGCTTTGGGTGGATCAGGTACTTGCCGGTCGGATTTTTTATGTCATCCCTACATTGTGTGTAGAAGGAAAGAAGTAAGAATGGTCCAAATTGTACGTACCATTGACTATAGCAATATGAAAGCCTCTCTCCATGGAATAGGAAGTCAGAAAAGTGGAGTACGATTTTGTTCTTTTAGAAAATTCACAGAAATTGCGTTAATGTGAGGAATAATTAAAAACAAAACAGTCAGGGTGGCATTTGGTAACATTGCCAATTTTGTAACAGAAGACACGAAACTGTTTTTCGTGTTTTACAAAATACAAAAACAAATAGCACGCATGGTACACAAATGTTTTCAAAACTTAGTGAGCGGGCTGCATTGCAAGGTTGCAATGGATAAGAAGTTTTGAGACGAACATAGAAACATCTGAGAGGTGCTGGAAGTGATACGTAGCGTAGAACCAGTACTTGAATACAAGAAATTTAAATGTTTTGGGGAATCCATCCACACAATAGCATGTACCCACATCATGTAACCCCCCCCCCCCCCCCCCCCCCTTTAAATTCCGTCATCTATATACATAAACTTGATTTTACAATCAGCGTGCATCATTAAAAGATATAAAACCCTCTCTCAAACAATTGGTTAATGATGAGACTAGGAAAAAATGAAGGCAATTTACCTTTTGAATTGGCTTCGTCATCCGCGTAAATAAACAGATCTGCATTTCAGCAATAAGCAGTTGCCACGAGTGTTTCCCCGTATTTGGTCTTCGAATTTCAGGAAGAACATAGCCGATCAGTAATCTTTTACCAAATTCTTCAAAAGAGAGGGGAAAAAAATAAGTTAATTAGGATTATAAACAAATGCTAGAATAGCCCGACTGATAGAGAGGCAAGCAAGCAAGCAAGCAATATGTTGAATTTATGTACAAAACTATAGACAAATAACATGGACACATGGACTAGATTTACATTTTTTTAACACTAATTTGCAATGCATTAAAACCTTCTTGATAGAGCGTTCGATCTAAGCAAATGTGCGGTTCAAACAAACGGAATACCACCTAAACCAAAATGTGTTGTCAAAGCATATAAACCTCGGTTCACAATTTCATTTTCATTTATGCCCAAAACCAAAAAAATTGCCACAATGCAGGTGAGGATATATAGCATAATAGGCCAGTAGACATGAGAAAATATAAAACAAACAACCACAAACTCACACAGCTTTCAAAAACGGCTGGACACTACAAATGACAACACCATTCTCATCAACCCAAACACAAATCCTGGTACAGAGAACATCAGTGCTGATGGTCAATCCTTCTAACATAATCATGCAGTAACCAAAGATTTCTATAATATCTTCCCTAATAACGAATGACAAGATCTTAGAATGAAAGTAATCATTACACGACATACATTCTCAGCAATAGGAGCTATAGGAAACTACAACAACTCCCCAGCCATTAAGCAACACAAAAATCGCAAACGGCAACGTAACAGTAGTAGCAAAACAGGAAGCATTCAAACTCATTAACTGAGGCAGAAGGATTATTATTGCTCTCCAAAACAGATTTATCATTGTAACTGCTTTCGGACATAACCGCAGAATTTTGTTTTCACCAAAAAGTACAGAGAGAGAGAGTCACTTCGTCCAAGATTATGCTCTTTCCTTCCTGTCTGTAACACTGGTATAAGAATGTCCAGATACAATCACCTGTATACTAGATTATGCTTCCGAATAAAATAAAAACTTGCAATATCTTGAAAAGAAGTCTATTGCTATTATGTGAATATGGTTACTAATTCAGGTGGAGGTCAGATGACAGAAGCATTTGACAACTACAGCATGATATAAACCAGTTTTTAATCAGGCAATCTACAATAAAATTACGTCACAAAACTCGTAAATCTTACTACCATTCACCTGATAGCTATTGCTTCATTTAAGAGTAAAAATGATCCAAGAAGTCACCAAGACATGACATAGTAAACACAACTAATGCATATGAAACACAGACAGAGAGCATTGCCTTGTATTGCAAAATCTCAAGCCTGTTGTGCACGTAAGTTTCCTGTCTTTCAGCGAAAATAGAGTTGCTTGTGTACAAATATGTTGACTGAAGAGGATGTTAAAATGTGAACTTCAAAGCACAAGAGTTTCAAACTACTAACCCGAATGCTCGAGAAGTCATAGAGACCATATGCACACTAGTGCCAAAATGTGTTAACAAAGATAATACACAAACATCGTTGTTACCTAGTCCTAGTAACAAAGGTTCTATAAAAGGGAATCATGAAGAAACTGAAGAAAGATAACACCCTTCTCTACACCCCCACCCCACCCCCCTCCCCAAAAAAAAAAGCATAGACACGGAGTTTGACATATTATTAATGGTGCCTCAAGACCTATTGACCATTAGGCAATTTGGATTTTGAGCAATTTTAAAGTTGACAATGGAACATGACAACCTACAAATCCCTGGAAACTTATGGTACAACTATTAGTAGAGCTGGCCAGATATGTTCTACTGATGACACCCGAAGGCATATGATAAGCTAAAGTGGAATAATTAGAGGGAAAAAACACAAGTTACATATATGATTATCTGTATACAGCTCGAGTTCACCTTATCTAGAGATCTTGCATAAATATCACCCAAATTTTTCATATTTAATATGCCTTTTCACGTTAATCATTTAGAACAAGTATTGGGACATAAAGTTTCCATAAACTGCGGCCTAAAGGACGATGAGCAAGCAAAGCATCCTAACATAGAAAGAACAGGTGCTAACAGAATTTGAGAGAAAACATCAAACGTCCTTTGGCAAATTAAGATTAGCAGTAATATTAGGAATTCCAGATGGAAATGTCGTGTTGTAGTCTTTTTATGCCTACAAAAAATCATGGTAGTCTTTTTCTTTCTTTTTTTCATAAGTGGGAACGTCGTGATGGCATACCGCACACCATATAAACAACCATTCTAGTGCTTTGATTAAAATATTCGTGGCGCGGCAATATCCTTTGATTAAAATATTATAACTTCAAATGTCGGGCTCAAGGATCCACCATGGATTTAAACACTTCTAGTGCTTTGTCCATGCAACCTTGTAAACAATAACCGTCCATGAGTGCATTGTGGGTGCATATATCGAGTTTCTCACCTCTTAGGATCATGATCTCGAGTATTCCCTCTGCTTTTTTTGTCATTCCCTCCTTGCAAAGTGCATCTACCAACGCTTTGAATGTAATAACTAGGGCTGTGCAAATATCCGTCAACCTGTCAACCCGAACCGATCCGACCCGACTCAACCCGAACCCGATCAAATCCGTTCACTCTACGGATGAACAACGGATGAATTTTAATTAATCCGAACACATTCGGATCGGGTGTCGGGCCATTCAATCACCCAACCCGACCGTCCAATCCGCCCAACCCGACAAAATATTACACTAAAATTCATAATTTTCACCCCACCCGACCCTCCACCCAACCAAATTTCACCCGATCCGACCATCCATTGGATCGGATTCGGGCCCAAAAATTTTCAATCCAACCAGTTTGGATCGGATGTCGGGTGATCCCAAACCCGACCCGACCCGACCCGTGAACAGCCCTAGTAATAACATTAGGACAATTTTTTGCTCCGCCATGTCTCTCAACACTCTTTTGGCGTCCTTCCATCGTCCTGAATTTCATAAGCCATGAATCAAGGAATTGTAGGTGACCACGTTGGGCATGACATCCAATCCTATTTTTTCCAATAAGAGGCTCAAAGCATCATCTAAGTTTCCATCCTTAGAAAGGCTGTCAATGATCGTGGAATACATCGCTATATCAGGCTTATAGTTCCATTTTTGCATAATCCTTATCAGTTCTACAGACGTTGTAGTAATTCCCTATTTTACAAAGCCCTTTTATGATTATCGTGTATGTAACTTTTTCAGGTTTGAAGTCGCCCCTTTTATCAACTTTGTGAACAATTCCACAGCCTTATCAGTCTTATCTTGCAAAATATACCCATTGATCAGAGAAGTGAAGGTAGTTACATTCGGTGCACAAAGTTTGAAGAAGCTTCCTAAGATAGCAAATCCGTGATCCACTCGATTCAAGCGGCAAAAACAATTAATCAAAATATTCAATGTATACTCATTCACGGGAATATCCAACACGTAAATTTATTTAATCAAGGAAATCACAGTCGAATAATGCTTCATTTTGGCAATAGCCTGTAACAGCTGAGTAAAATTGATGACCGAAGGCAGAGGTCGAATTCGGACCATTCGATTGAATAAATTAAGAGCATCGTCGAGGTTATCGAAACCCGTTTAGGATTTCTCTGAAACTAATTTCCGTATTTGGGTTTGATCCATTGTTGAAACAACATCAGGAGCAAAAGGGTTTGTTGAAATTGGGTATGAAACAACTTGTTTAAAGTTGAACATGGGAAGAATAGGAGTACCGTTCAGGAAATTGTGGTTGGTGGTTGGTCTGGAGATGAGAGCAACAGTGAACCTTCGCTTCATCTTCTTCCTCGCAATACTAGTTCGCCTTTTAGACACGTGTAGAGTTTAGGTTTTCAAATTTTACTTTGGGAAAGCTAACAACAAACCCGGTTTGAGCACGAGAGCAAATTAGATTTTATAATTTTAATTATAATAAATTAAATTATATTATTTTAATCCAATAATAATTTAATTTCGTTAGCACGAGAGCTAACGAAACGAGTCGGTTCCTGCCCAAAACGCACAGAAACAACTTCAGATAGGGTTACTCTCTTTTAAACTTCTAATTGAACCAATTAACAAAACAATTAAAAGAGTTTGGGTGATGTATTTGTATTAAAGAGACCAAGGTTGTATTGTGATTTTATGTTATTTGAAATGAGAATGATTTGATTAGGACTTTAAAAATGGAGAAAATCATATACAACGTGGTTTCAATATATTTTGATAAGGAACTAGTTGATTTCGTCAATCTTAAGTGGTCAGAGACTAATAGATAATTTAAATTGTTATCGAATTAAAATTACATAATTTGATTTATTACAATTAAAACTATACAATTTTATTTGTTTCAATAGTCAAACCTGGGATTTTTATGTAATTTTTTTTTTTTTTTAATAGATTGTTCACCGTTCGGATTGTTTGGTTTTGAGTAAAACCAAGAACCGGACCCTACTATTCTTAAAATTTTAAGACTAATTTGATCCATCCAAAATCTGAAATCAATTCAATGCGAACTTAAAAATAATAGTTTGACTCTGGTTGACAAATTCAAATAAACTCCATGAAATTCAGGACGTGGATTTTTTATCCCTTGGCACTAGCTTCT
>BRYF01000020.1:5702500-5705000 GCA_030159135.1 Actinidia polygama
ATTAGTTTAGTTTGTTTTTTTGCCTTGATGGAGTTTCTATATATGTTTTATAGAGATTCTCCAAATTATATGTATATGATAAACCCCTTCATAGAGGAGAGGAGAGTTTCAGGCTATGTTCTTTCAATACCAGTTGGTAGTGGCACTTATACACTCGGTTATTAGTCATAATCTACTGGCTCTGTTTTTTTTCTGTGTCTATACAGTCAAGAGAATGGAATCTAATGGACTTTCTGTTTTCCCAATGTTTTGGAGAGTTTGGGTATGTGCCCAGATGAGATATTTTGTACAACGGTGACACTATTACGTGATATCGTCTGTCTGTGCAAACTCGGAGCCACAACGATCCATTATGATCGTTCATTTTTTACGTCTCATCAAATAAATTATTTTTGAAAAAAATAAATTTAGTGAACATTAATAATCACAAAAGTATGATCAAAGCATCTCTTAAAATATAGACAAAAAATTCTATAAAACAAATGTAGTTTCATCACATGGCTTCAATATGCAACCACCATAATAAATTCACACATTTACAGAACCACCCCTACAGGCTACAGCTAACAAAGCACAACCTTCTCACTTTTTTCCCTTCTTCGCCTGAGGAGCCTTCTTTGCCGGAGACTTAATACTCTTTGGCTTCTTCGCAGCCGTCAATGGAACCTTCTTCTTCACCGGAGATTTAATACTCTTCGGATTCTTTGCTGCTTTTGATGGAACTTTCTTCTTCACCGGTGATTTCACCATCGCCATCTTTGCAGCTTTCTTCTGCTCCACCGCAATCGTCTTCCTCTTTGGCTTCGCAACTGCAATGACGTTCTTCTTCGCCGCAGCCTCCTGCTGCTTGGCAGCGATGGTAATGGTAGCCACGGCAGGGGATGGCAGCTTTGCTGTCACGGCGAGCTTGAACGAGTTCTTGACCTGACGAGTTTTCCTGAGGCGACGAACTTCTTCAACTGGACTAGTAAAAGCTTCTTGAAATTCAGTGGTAGATGAGCCTTATGCTTCTCTTCGATGAACTTGGCGATCGCGATCTGGCTTGAACCCGTCCTCTCCTTCAAAGCCACAATCCCCTCGTTGATCATCTAGGGTTTCCAAAAAAACAAATCATAATCAAGTCGCGTCACAGATCCACATAAATGTGTGTGTGTGTGTGTGTGTGTGTGTAAACACGCATTCGAGTCCTTATTCATCTGAAGGTCAGAAGAAATTAATTCACAATCAGTTCAGTTCACATCACACACATAAATATACATAGAGATAGAGGGAGGAATGTGCTACAATCGAGTCCTTGATCATCTAAAGTTCAGCAAATATTAATTCACATCACACATTCACAGAAATTATGGACAAATGTGCCACAATCGAGTATTTGATCATCTAAAGTTCAGCAAAATTGATTCACGATCAATTCACATCGCAAATTCACAGAAATCAAATACACACACACACACACACACACACACATATAGAGAGAGAAAATGCGTGAATAAGGTGTTTAATTCGTTACCTCAACGTAAGGAGGATGTGCCCTAACTTTCTTCAGCATAGATGGTTTGTTGGCCTTCATCGCTTTGGTTGATTTTGCTTTCACCGTCGGAGCCGGTGCCGAGTTAAAAGTGATGGCCGGTTTCTTCACAGTAGCCATTGACGCTGTGTACAGAGAGAGAGAGAGAGTGATTTTTGCTGCTATTTTATGGTGTGGAAAAAATTACGATGTACTGAAATTTATAGGACCGGCCTTTGGATGATTGTTTTAAAGGTCTGATTAGTGGAGGGACTCTACCGCGGATCGATCCTTCAAAGGATAAGTTTGAAATACGCCGTTAGATTGAAATTTATCGACAGTTGAGGATGCTTCTTCAGCTTTCTTGTGGATCGATAGTTAATTTCCTGCTAACTTACTGCAGTAAATTTTCATCCTTTTTCAAACACCTCTTAAACTATAATCTTGTATTACTCTCTCCTCTCATCTAAATAAAAAATCAGTTGCACTCCCTAAATTATTAAATTATATCGCTTTCATCCATTATGATACCCAAACATGAGGAATATTGATAAAAACTGATCACATGACCTGTATGTGCACCAATTAATCCCAAAACAACCTTTTATTTTTTAAGGAAAATATCCCTAGTGCTTATATATATAGTTGTTTCGCTGGGATTACGATTGATATTTTATAATCTCTTTTACATTTGATAGTACATATTCTTCTTTTTTAGTCTTTTCATCTACATGAGGGTTACAACAGAAATTTCGTGCTCTTCACTAAATGTGTTGTCAAGTCCGTTAATTTAAATAGCCAAGGGGATGTAACTAATTTATTATTTAGATGATGGGGTAAAAGTGATACAAGAGAATAGTTTAGATGTGTCTGAAGACAACATTCTAATTTGGAAATAGCCAAGGGGATGTAACTAATGTATTGTCAATTTTTTTTAATTTCATTTTTTTGCAAATGAATTGAAAACTAAAAAAAATAAAGGCTCTAAAA
>BRYF01000020.1:5712500-5715000 GCA_030159135.1 Actinidia polygama
CAGGTACATTCTTGGACATGGAGTTAAATAGTGGACCAGGGCGAAGTCCTTCCATCATGGCCATGATTACCACCTTGTCGCTGGGAACCTCTACTTCTAAGATGACTTGATTGAACCGCTTCACGTAGTCTTAGAAATCCTATGTTTCCTTCTGGTGAATAGTGAAGAGATGAGAGGTGTTTTTTTGCCTGACTCTGCAGCTTATGAAGTTGGTGACGAAGAGCTTGCTCAAGTCTTCAAATGAATCAATGGTTTTAAGTGGCAGCTTTCTGAATCATGACCTTGCCGACCCTTTCAATGTGGCAGAAAAAACTTTGCACATCAGCTCATCAGAACAACCCTGGAGCGACATCAAGCTTTTGTATGAGTTAAGATGGTCCATTGGATTTGTCTTTCCTTTGTAGGTCCCTAGCTAAGCAAACAACTTAAACTTAGAGGAAACTCTAGCTCTCATTACCCTTTCTGCGAACGGTGGATTGGTCTGCTTGATCAAAGCATCCACAGTTACTGGAGCGCCTGCTCCCATGTTGATGGCATCAAGGCGGGCATCTAGGTCCCGGATCTTTTAGGAGGTGGATGAACTTCGATGCCTGGGCGTCTGATCGTTCCGGTGAGGAGATCTTCCTCTTCTGACTTCCTCGCCTTCAGCTTCAGGAGCGTGGCTAGATCAGGACTCTGATGAAGAGGTACTCCTTTCACGTCGGGGAGGACTTGGCGATAGACATCGCCTGTTTTGTGCCCGGCCTTTACTATGATTGTTTTGGGACTTGTCGTCGCCTGAGCGATGAGGGCGGTGAGATCACTCAATGTTCGGAACGGGAGGTGCAGCCAGAGGTGGTGGATTGGCCGCGATGAGAAGCTGAATTAGGCGGGTGTTATTATCATTCATGACTTTCATCTGCTCGGCCATATCGTGTATTTCGCGATGGAGTCTTTCCAAGTCCGGAGCTTAATTGGTATTGGCCATCGGGTGAACTCTGTTGTCTAAAGGACTACTGACACTTGGTCTAGACAATAAACGGATACGCAGGTGCATAAAAAGTTAAGAACTGTCGTTCCCCACAGACAACGCCAAACTGTTATGGTAAAAATCTGAGGTGAGCATCCAACAGTTAATATTACTCTTCGTCACCTCGGCACTAGACCTCGGCTAATATTTGGGCGTCCTGCGCGGCAATGAACAAACGTAATCTGTCGGGGCGAGGCTGCTCGAAATCCCTTCGGTGTGCGAATCAGACCAATGCCTTTAGGAGATAATAAATATGACAAAGTTCTTAGAGAATTGTATATTGTGTATTGAGCGTATCGAATTGTGTGTGTGCTTCATAACGATGGAGGAGTGGCCTTTGTATAGATGGAGAATGGAGAGTCGTACTAGGAAACTACGACATGATCCTCGAAAGGATAAGTATGGAAGGATATCCCAATAATACTAGAGATAAAATAGGAGAGTACCATCTAGAGATCCGTCCGCAATTATAGGAGTCGCGATGGAGAGGAGTCTAATGGAGATAGTGTCCTTGTAAAGGTGGAATCCTCGTGGAGGCGAGTTCTAACCAGGCGGAGGAGAGATGGAGAAGGAGTCTTGCAGTGGCAAACTCCTCGTAGAGGTAGAGTCCTCATGGAGTTGGTCTCTGGTTTGATGGTGTGGAAGACCTTGCCTATTGGCGAGCTGGAGAAATGTTCTCACATATATTGGTGACGTGATCAATCGGTGTTGATATAATGGGCGACCAGGATTTCATGAAGTTAAGGCGAAGTGGTTATTTAGGCGACGTGTTCAGCTTGGAATACAACTTGGCAGATATTTTATCCCACATCATTTATAATTAGATGCATAAAAATTCATAACCGAACCGTAAACATTTATAAAATTTACTAAACATATTAATAGAATTCATAACAAAATATTTCATAAACAATGAAAAAATTTCCTAACAAAACCAATAGTTACTGATTTGCCTTTTTCTTCATATTTGGAAATGGAAATGAAGTTTCCTCTCCACTTGGAATAGTGTTTTCTGCACAGCCTTTTCACTTCTGCAGCTTCAATCTACCAATAAGAAATTCACAATGGCAAAAGAAACGCGGACAAGTGCGTGTCCTCTTTTAGTTTTTCAATGAATAGACAAGTCAATGAATTTCCTTGCATTCTAGGTATAAAACCCACTTGCGCAACATGATCATTGTACCCAAGATGATTGGAAGCATCATTGGGGTGTACAATGGCGACCTTCAATCAAGTTGAGATCCAGCCTAAAATGATTGGCCACTACTTAGCCGAGTTCGCAATCTCATACAAGCCGGTCAAGCACGGAAGACATGGTATTGGTGCCACCCATTCGTCCAGGTTCATTCCTCTTAAGTGAGGCCTCTCTCCGAAAAGTCTTTGGCTTTGTTTAATCCTTTGGAGTGAAGCATTTCCTTGCATTCTAGATATAGAAACCCATGTTTCCAATTGAGAATTATGTTTATCGAAATTTATTGGTCACTGTTGCTT
>BRYF01000020.1:5727500-5730000 GCA_030159135.1 Actinidia polygama
TATAGATGAAATGGATTTATTGCTACCAGACGTAAAATATAAATAGGACTGGCATAGATAAAAGTAAAGAGTACAAAACAGAAGTTTGATAAAAGTAAAGGGGTAAATTATGCAATTTATTCTAAAGTAAGTAAAATGTCTGCTTACGATTGTAGGTTTGGAAAGTCGTGATAGTGGGTAGGACCCACACCCACCAAATGTATAACTTATAGTTTAGTTTTTTTTTAGATTACGATTTTAAAAAAATTAAAATAAACTAGTATTTTAATATTTTAATATTTTAAAATAATTAAAAAAATAAAAATCGTAAATTCAAAAAAATTTTACTTTTGGGTCCAACACACTGAAAAAGCTAAATAAATAATTATTTAATTTTTCAAAGAAAATAATCTAAATAATGTATTTCTCTGTATTATATTGCTAGTTTATTTTGGAGAATTCAAACTTTTAAGAGAGTATAATCATTACATCTAATTTAAATTGATTTTTCAAGTTTACCCAGTAATAATTGATTTAGACGTTTTACTTTGATTGAAATGTTATAGAAAAGAAACAATCGATTTATTTCTTTGTTGACTTTTGAAAGTGATCATATATTTTAAGATATTCTAAAATAGAATAACGAACCAGCGATATGACACGTGGGGATAATTTAAGTACCAACAAACACACCTAAAAATGGCAATTTTTGTTGTACATATATTAGCTACATGCCATAGTTTTTTTTTGGCAAAGTAAGAACATCACTTCATGATCTATGGTTATCTTAGTCACAAATCAAAGTGACATTCACTATATGACTAGCCAAATCAAGTGATAGTTTATGATAGGAGTGTAAACATTTTTTTCAGTTTGATTTTGAACCAAAATTTGAGTTTGAATTAAAATTTTCAATTTTCTCCAAGCCAAAATCAAACCAAACCAAATCAAATGGGGTATAAAATGGCACAGTTCGATTTGAATAAATTCAGTTTGGTTTTTGTTTTATTTGGTTTGGACCGAAATTATGGGTCTACACAATTAAACCCCCGATAAAAAAAAAGATTCTTATTTCTAGAACCCATTATTTCAACTTACTAAAGTACAAAACTCATTCGGACAACAATAGTACACCCAACTCCCGCCACCCTCTTTTATTCCCCAAATGCCCCCAAAGTAGCAATAGGCGCCAAAACCTTGGGCCAAAACATAGCCGAAATTCACGGCAATTCAAAAAAAATTGTATTATCTCTCCTCCCTCCCTCTACATGTCACTCTCACTCGCTTGCAACCGATCTCGATCTCGATTACTCTCTCCCTCGATTTTGCTCTCGATTGATCTCGTTCTCAATCGATCTCCATTGACATCAATTGATAGCACGTCTTTCTTTAGATTCAATGGGAAGGAAAAGCAAGTTAAACACTATTTTCCTTACTTGAGTAGATTCAAACCCTAGAAATCGACTTAACATGCCTCATTTGAGAACAAGAACCACAACTTCAATTTGGGTGCCTATAATATCAAGGTGATAACGAATTATGTTAAATTGATATTGGGTATTGATTGTAAAGATAAGTAGATGAATCTCAAGTACGGACTAAAAGACCGAGAATTCATGATGACAAGTGATAGATAGATTAACAATTAAATCACTTAAAAACCTGCGTGACAAAGCATTCAAGAGTAAAAAACAGGTTGATGTTGAAGATTCAGTGAGGCTTGTCTGTGTGTTTCTATGTGTGGCGCTATTTTTCTCAACTACCGGTTCATCAATTGGATGAGTATACCTTAATCAAATGAAGGATTTTGATGAGATGAAGACTTATGATTGGTACAATGCCATACGAAATACATTGATGACTTCACTTTATTAAACCAATGCCGTCCGAATAAGATGAAATGGTTATATTTCCGCCTAAATAAGAGTGTTACAAGAAAAATGATATTGTCTATTAATTCTAATTGATTTAATGAGAAAAGAAAGATGGAAATCCTAAGGTTGTATTTGGATGGAAAAAGGAAATGAAAATAGAAAAGTTAGACGATCGAGACTATTGAATCATTTATCTTTTTTATTTATTTTTATTTTTTCTAATTAAATCCTAGATCTAAACACAATCTAAATCTAAGATCAATTTTGTTATTTCTACTAAAAAAATAATTAGCACCAGAAAGTATTAAAATAATAATTTCGAAAGTAAGAGATGTCATATATTTTAGAATGGAACCCGTTAATGCCACGACAGGCTTTGTTCATGCCACGATCATTTAATTCATTCTATGGTACAATGACCCATTTATCCTCCTAAGCCAACACCACATTTGGACCTTTCAGTCTCAGCTAATTAATGACTTCCCCATTTAATACCTTTTCTCTTTTGCAAATCTAAAAATGTTTATTCACTTTTTATGTAAGTTTCTTTTTATTTATTTTGAATAATCAACTATCAAAATATTGTAAGTTTTAATTTCTTTTTACATTGATGCCGAATCTTGAGTAACTAATTTAATTGCTTTGAT
>BRYF01000020.1:5795000-5800000 GCA_030159135.1 Actinidia polygama
ATTGTAGTATTGTGACACAGTTTCTTCTTCCATGTCGCCAGCAATATACCAGCCCTGCGGCCCATTAACCCCAACGGGTAGCAAGAGGAATGGGCGGACCAAAGGTGGGAGGTACGTCATGTTAGGAATATATCGCCACATAGGAAGTCGACTGGTACTCTTCGAGGGGCGGGGCAGTGCACATACATGTTGGAAGTGATGGGGGATAGGGGGAACAATGGTAGCTAGCAAATGGTGGAGTAACAAGACGCAAGAAATGGTGATAAGTGGATGGTGGTGGGGAAATGGTGGCTTATTTATAGGCGTCCGGGTGATATGGATTGTCCGGCTAATATGGATTTTCTGAGCTTGAAGTTGCTACCCAAGGTGTAAGACAGTGAGTGATCTTTGGATGAGATGTTTCTCATACTGTTCATAGATTTATGTCAAGCGGCACGATGTGGGAGATTCTTATTCTTTGTGTGTGTGAATGGCAATTGTAACAAGAAGGTTTTCAAGATGATGGATACGAGGTTTTTTCGAATGGTTATCAAGACGTCGTTCTATACCCAAAAGCCTACTATGTTCCTCGTACTCAGGGTTGTCCAATACCGAGACACCTAATAGAAGGTCAAGTGGAGGTATTACCGAATCTAGGCGGTTCCTTATCAGTCGAGGCAAAGCAACTTGGAAAGCCATTGGTAGAAAACTGATAAATTTTAAAACGCCCTCCGTTTTGTTTAGGAGTTTGTACTCTGATGGGACTACTCGAATGGGAATGGTGAGTGACCGTGTAAAGGTAGGAGCTTGTGAGGGGAATTGTTCGTACCGGGTAATTCCTAAACCCCTTTGGACGAGAGATGGGCCCTCAAAATTTCTAAGATTCAGAGAGTCACAGAGAGAAAGAGAGAGGTAGAAAGGTGAGCGAGCAAGGGAGGACGAGGGAGAGGGAGAGAGTGTGAGAGAGGAACACGAGCAAAGGAGAGAAGGGCGAGTGAGATAGACAAAAAAGGGAGTAGGAGAGGGGGTGCAAGCAAGGGGGGAGGAAACAAGCAAGGGTTGGGAGAGATCGACCAAGAGAGCAAGGAAGGTGCTGCCCCAAAACATTGTTGTGCATTTGCATTCGGGAGGCCAGGCGATGTCGAATCCAGCGAAATGATGTTGTGGAGCGGAGCCTGCGTCATCGCCGAACGCGTCGGTCATAAGTAGCCACGCGAGCCCTTCTCGTGCCAAGTTTTGCATCTATTTATGCACTAGCCTTCTAGTGGATTCTAACGTTCCACTCGTGAATCATGGCGACTCTAGGTAAGGACAAATTGTTTTTTTTGTGCTTTGTCGATTGGAGTTTCACGAGATTGGGGCTTTTTAGGTGACTAATCGATTTGCATCAAGTTGCTCAACGTTCTTGTAAGTTCTTGTTTGGAGATCACTCGGGTGCCTTTTGGGCAACGAAGATCCGCTCATGTTTTGGGAAATTGGAGTTAGCTCGTTGGATAGGTAGCGAACCAACCGCTCAGGGGCTACCAACCAAGAAGCAAAATGCTTCGTAGACTGTCTCCTATGTTCTGCTCATGGACGCAACCAACTCGTGATGTGCAGGCTTCGGATGGCTCGTGGTCTGACTACTCTACTCATAGCTCGGATGCAGTGAGACCCAAGTTACTTGGTAGTTTCAGAGAATTTTGATAATTCCCCTATTTTTGCTACTTCTGTTTGAGTGGGTCTTATATCCCTTAGGATTTGCAATTTGCAAAAAACTTGCGCTTAGGGAGAGTGTTTCGTACAGGTTCATGGTGATGAGTTAAGGGAACTTCTGCTCACCTTGCTTGTAGGAAGGAGACTAGATTCACAAGTGGAACTCGTTGCAAGGAGCTTCTGCCTTCCTACTCGTGGGAAAGAGACCAGATCCATGAGAGGGACTAGTTATGTTAATGCGAACGGGTTAGTTTTGAGTTTCCAAATTCTTGTCGAAGAGTTACTAACTTGTTTCAAAATTTGACATCTCCACTGAAATAGTGTATTGCCTTAAAGGACGACGAGGGATTTGTATCCCGCGTGGGGAAAAGAGGGTTTCTTCATAGTTACACGAGTCATAGAACAAGGCTTCCGCGAAATGTAATTCTTCTGCTCGAAAGGGTTTTTGAGATCCCATTATGGCGACAACTTTCTTATTGTAAATGGCCTTTGCGCATTGACGGTAGGTGGGGGGGGGGGGTATGGCTCCATACCGATGGTACCACATTCTGCCAAGTAGAATGTGGTAGGTGGTTTCGGCATCGATGATTTGGAACTTTGTTGATGAACGAATGGGTCTAACTAGAAGATCTACCGTCACGTATCCCAAGGTTGTTTCGCTTGACTGCTGAATTCGGTGGCTGTTATTGAGTGGCGCACCATATGGGATTGCGGAATCCCTGCATCCTGCATGATTGCAAGAGGCATGACATTATTGTATTGGGGTTGTGTTCCTTCAATGTACATTTATACGAGTTGGGTTTCCCCAATGGGATCTTGAACGTCCACATCCTTCTCGCGAAAACATTTGACATGGTCTAGGATGTCTTTGCTACTCCTTTGAGTGACCCTCATGAGATATAGGGTGGTGGGGTGTTCTTCCATGTAAAAGATCTTGTCGTGAAACTTCTTAACAAGATCTTCCCATGAAGGGACAGAGGAGGGAGAGATTAGCATACCAAGTGTATGCTCGATCAAAGAGGGACTTAGAGAATTCCCTCAAGCTGAGGTCAGATCGCACGCAAAGGTCTCAAAGGTATCCAGAAACCGAGCAACATGTTCGTGTGCGTTGCCTCTTTTCCGTCGAAACATCTGAACTTTGGGACCACATGCCCCCTCAGGATAAGGCATGTTGGCAATTTCCAACGAGTCAAGAGGGCGCAAGTCAAAGCTGGAAGCAGAGGACCAGGGGATACGCTCCTGCTAAAGAACCGCTCGTACAACCTGCTCCACCAGGCTCATAGTCATCTTTGACTTAGGGAGTGGTTGTGGCGCTAGAGCGGATGAGAGTCCCAGGGAGGTTGGATTCGATGTGGTGATTGTAGGGTTATTTCCATCAGCGGCCATTGCTAGGCGTGCGCCTACATCAATGGCCTGTGCATTTTCTCCAACTAAAACCTCGTTAACCGCGCCGTCTTGGGATCCACCCCCGTGGTCTCCATCCCTTGATGAGAAGAGGGATGACCCACAGGGATGGAGTTAAAACAATATTGTATGGCCAACAAAGTCTCCATGAAGATTTGTTGAGTCTGTTGCATGTTGGCCATATTCTCATAGACTATACGAATTTGTTCCATCATAGCCGTATGAGAATTTTGGCCTGGGGAGTCATGGGATCAGGGGAGATGTGCTGAAAGACTGCCGATAACTCTTGTGCGTTATTGGCTGCGTTTTCACCTTTGGAGGTGGTGGCTCCAGCGTTTTGTTTGTGGTTAACCATGGCAAGCGAGCACCACGCTTCCCCAGCAAAGTAGAAGGTGGGAAGGTGGATGGCTAGTTGGCCGGATTTAGCCTGTTGGGGTTATGACGGACACTATCGCCGGGAGTCACCGGAAGTGGAGGAGGTTAGAGTTGAGCAATCTTGAGAGAGAAGGGAGACAGAGAGAAGGGAGACAGTGTTGAATAGGACCCAAAGGATAAAAGGTGGATAGATGGTTGGTGAGTCCATTAAATGATGGACCCTTTATATAGCGGTTGGACAAACGGGGAGCCAACTTGCATAGGACGCGTGACATTACTCCCTTGTTTCAACTCCCTAGGATGCTTGCCATCCACAGGTTTCAGAACTTGGACATCGTATCATGGGGTGGCAGGTGGTCGTTGAGAAGGGTCGTGGTCCATCCCAAGTCTCAGACCTTGGAGACCGTACACAACAGGTGGTGGTTGCGAAGGGTCGCTATTATGATGTGGGCTCCAAGGGATCAGAGATTGTGTGGGCTCCAAGGGGTAAGAGATTGCGTCATGGTCAACATCCTTTCTATCTTAAGACCGGTCAAGGTGGAGCCTACCCCGGGAGGGTTGGCCAAGCGATCCTTGACAAACCTCAACTCTAGCCTCCAAGCCACCTATCCTCCTAGTGGTTCCGAGTGGAGTCTGAGCCCAGCCTAAAGCCCAGGTTTACGAGTAAAGTTGGAGAGGTGCCATGAGTTGACATCACTTGGGTGGTTTCGTGGCATACTTGGAGTTGGCTTTATGGTATGATTTCCTAATGGAACTTCATACGGTTTTGTGACACGGGATGAAGATCCATACCCACAGTAGTCATACAAACTCATCACTTATTAGGAAAAAGGTAGATATCATCTTTTTTATTTAATAAAAGTAAACCCCAAATGTAGGTATGAAGCGCAACGAACTAATCAAATTTATTGTATGTCACGAAGTATTTAATTTTCTAATTTATTTTTGCTATGTAGGTATCCCCAAAATCAGATAGGGTGAATCCAACTGAAAGAAGAAAAAAAACGTAACAGGAAAGTAGCATCAGTCTTTAGTGCAACTTCTACTATGATTTTTACGCGTTTGCAATTGACCACCAAATATAAAGTTTACATCTGAGTGTCGTAGTTCGGTGCTACCTTCATACTGAAAATTGTCCTGAATGGAAAATTGAACTTAATGCAAAGGTAGCATCCTTGTTTGTTAGGTATTACTTTCCTTATAATTTTTACCCTCTGTGTATTGGGTTGGTCTCGCTGTAAAGTTTAAAACATAGTGCAATACTTTGGTTCTACCATACCCCGGAAAACTTGTATTGGGAAGGTAGCATCATTGGTACTAGGTGCTACTTCTATTGTTAGGGGTGTCCACGGTTCAGATTGGTTCAGTTTTGAGTAAAAGGACCAAACCGAACCAAACCCTACGATTCTGGAAATCTAAAGTGCAATCCTATCCGTCCAAAACCTGGATCCAATCCAATTCGAACCTAAAAATAACGATTTGGGTCCAGTTTAGAACCACGGTTTTGGTAAGTAAATTTCTTACTAAACAATTACCTCATTCACTCC
>BRYF01000020.1:5820000-5822500 GCA_030159135.1 Actinidia polygama
AGTCAGACTATAGTTGGCTCTGCAACCCCCTATGTGACGTCAGGACAAATTGTTCTCGAATGAAAACTCCAACCTACGAATCACCACGAGCCTATTTGATGGTACTAATTACCTATCATGGTCCAAATCTGCCGCACTATTTCTAAAAAGTAGAGGTAAATTTGGGTATATTAATGGTGCTATTGCTTCTCTCAAAGTGGAGGATCCTGGATTTGATAAGTGGGATCAAGAAAACTATTTTATTATGAGTTGGTTACTTCACTCCATGATTCCGAAAATTGGCAAGGACTTCTTGTCTCTCGATACAGCCAAGGATATTTGGGATACTGTTTTTGAGACCTACTCCAAACGAGGTAACATAGCACAAGTGTATAATCTCCAATGGAGTGTAGACCCTACAGTACTATTCTGCTCTTACTACTTTATGGCAGCGTCTCTATCACCTAGTTGATTACACTCTTGTTTGTCCTGTTGATACTACTGTCTTCGAAAAATTTATTGATAGACAGCGGGTATTCAAGTTCTTAGCTGGCTTACGAGATGAGTATGATCAAGTTCAGTGTCGTACGCTGAATATTAATCAAGTTCCCTCATTAAGAGAGGCATTTGCCATTATCCAAAATGAGGAGAGTCGTCGAGGTGTAATGTTACCACCAATTTCTTCTCTTGTTTCTGTTCCATAGTCTGAGCGCCGCAACCAGCCTACCCATCGTAATTTTTTTCCTTCTGTTGGTAGTGATGATAAGGACAGTTACATTGTGATTACTGCCAGCGACCTCGTCACACTAGAGAAACTTGTTGGCGTCTCCATGGTCGACTGCCTACTCGAGGACGAGTTGGTCGTTTAGGCTCTATGGGTGGTCGTGGTGGCAGTTCTCGTACTCATCATTCTACAGTGGTCGAGCCTCCTTCTTCAAGCTCTGAGTCTATAGCATTATCTACCTCTAAGATTGAGTTGATTCGCAATGTGATGTCACGACTAGATACTTTTACCGGTGCCTCATCTTCTTTTGCCCACTCAGGTAACTTTGCTCGATCAGGTAATTCCCAACCAGTGAGTGAATTTTTGTCCCATTTTGCTCTTCCTTGGATTATTGATTCTGGTGCATCTGATCATATGACTGGTCAATCAAATCTCTTCTCATCTTATACTCCATATACAGGTCCTGACAAAGTTAAAATAGTTGATGGTACTTTTTCTTCTGTTTTTGAAAAAGGTTGGGTACATACCACACCTTCTCTTTCCTTGTCCTCTGTTTTACATGTCCCTAGTTTTGTTGCAAATCTTTTATCTATTAGTTGTATCACTCGTGATTTGAATTGCAACGTAACTTTTTTTCCTTCTTCCTATGTGTTTCAGGATCTTCAAACGAAGACAACGATTGGCATTGGTAGAGAGACTAATGGACTTTATTTTTTGGATCTTCCAGCTTCTACACAAGGACAGTTGTATGTTGCTTATCACACCTCCATCTCTCCATATGCTAAAAAGACTATTTGGATTTGGCACTGTAGGCTTGAACATCCCTCATTTCATTTGATCCAACATTTATTTTCCTTTTTATTACCCAGTAGTTCCATTTCGTTATTTCAATGTGAGTCTTGTAAACTTGGCAAACATCATAAAGTTAATTTTCCTATCAGTTCTAATAAAACAAAGGTTCATTTTTCAATTGTGCATTCTAATGTTTAGGGTCCTTCTAGAACTGTTACTCTTACTGGGCATAAATAGTTGGTTACATTTATTGATGATTTTTTCTCACACTACTTGGGTTTATTTACTTAAAGAAAAAAAGAAGGCGTGTTATGTGTTTCAGATTTTTCATAAAATAATTCGTACTCAATTTAGTACTGAAATTAAAGTTCTTCGGTCTAATAATGGAAAAAAATATGTTAAACTCTTTTCTCAGTCCTTTTCTCGCCTCTAATGGCATTATTCACCAGACCTCTTGCGTTGACACTCCCTAACAAAATGGAGTAGCTGAATGCAAGAATCGCCATTTGCTTGACGTTGCTAAGTATATGTTATTTTCAATGAATGTCCCGAAAACTTATTGTGGACATGCTGATGTAACTACCTTTTATCTTATTAACCGTCTCCCTACTCGTGTTCTTGGTAAAAAATCTCCACTAGAAGTTCTTTCCAAATCTTCCTCTCGTTTTTCATTTCTCCCCAAGTCTTTGGATGTACTTGTTTTGTTCGAGACCATAATCCCGCATGTGGAAACTTGGATCCCCGTGCTCTTAAATGCATGTTTGTAGGTTACTCTCCTACTCAGAAAAGGTATAAGTGTTACCATCCTCCCTCCAGAAAATTATTTGTGTCCATGGACGTGACTTTCTTTAAGTCCCAACCTTATTTTATATTAAGTCAGCCACCACTTCAGGAGGCGATTCAGGATAAAGTAGTGTCTTGTGAGGATGAAATATGGGTTACTCTAGTATAATTCAACCAAAAATGCCAAAAGCTCAATCAGTTCCAGCAGATGGTAAGATAGAA
>BRYF01000020.1:5922500-5925000 GCA_030159135.1 Actinidia polygama
TACACTTGTTTTATGTATATTCTGGGTAATTTGTCTCGCCAGTTGGAGGGGGGTCTCAGTGTTTTGGGGCCCAACTATATGTTTTTACGCTTGTTATATGTATATTCTGGGTTTATGTGGCACTGGTAAAATGTGAATGCTAGGTTTGAAACATTATTGGAGTTGGAAATAATTTGCTTCTTAATTTTATAAGTCGAAATGAATGGAAGTGAAATAAAAACTGAAAACCATACATGCCTAATACTCATTTATAAGCAGCAGATGGTTTGCTATTTATGTATTCTACATTTATTTGACGGAAGTATGCGAAAATATGTTACCATCATAACGGTGTCCATTTAACTATTTGTTATATTTCTTCCTTAGCTTCAATATTGAGCCAGGCCACATTTTTTGCATGTCAAGACGATACATGAAGTTTATGTACTTGTTTGTTAGATTACTTCCTTAGCTGCAATGTTGGGTCACATTTTTAGGAAGAAATTGACTTTTAGGAGTTGCACGTTTCATTCGGTTTGGGTTTGGGATTCATAGCCCATTTCAGTATCTCCGTTGTCGTCTTAATCAGTTTGCTAATTTTGTTTTACCAGGTCTGGGACCTCGATGGAGAAGACAGACTTAGGACGTCGTTGGCGACATATTACCGCGGAACTCATGCAGTTATCGTAGTGATAGACAGTACGGACAGAGCCAGGATTGGAATAATGAAGGATTCACTCTTCAGGCTGCTCCCACACGAAGACCTTCAAAGTCCCGTTGTGCTTGTCTTTGCAAACAAACAAGACCTTAAGGACGCGATGACTCCCGTAGAGATGACCAATGCCCTTTCCCTTCATAGCATCTAGGACCATGACTGGCACATCCAAGCCTGCTGTGCCCTCACCGGAGAGGGGCTGTACGACGGTTGGGGGTGGATTGCTCAACGGGTAAACCGGTAAAGCACCGAGCTAGAAACGTACATACTGAAAACAAAAATCTACTAATCCTTCTTTTTCATGGATTTGAAGAGTTGAGGTTAAGTTGCTTTTATTTCATGCAACATTAACTGTACCAGCAATTGCATGTTGAGGTTATTTTGCAATTTTTTTTTTGATTTGCCTATTATGATAAAGGATTGTTATCTTCTGCGTAAATTACCCTCTTTATTAACGCGAATCTATCATTTTTTCATTTAAACATAGGACAGAGCCTTCACCATGGTTTAGATGGTTCAGTCTCACAATTTTACAGTTTTAGATTCTTCTTGTCAAAAAAAATCGTAAAAGTATAAAATTTTGATCACGTGAAAAAAGACCGAGGAGAAAGTGGAAAAATATAAAATTTTGATCAAATTGTAAAAAAAATAACTAAAGACGAAAAAAAATAAAAATCAAAACAGCTAAAAAATCTATGGAAAAAAACCCTTAAAGGGTGTTGAGCAGATTCTTACATCTTTATGCAACTTTTAGCTATAAATATAAAAAAGTTGATAGTATTTGACAAAACTTATAAAAAGTGCTTAATAGCTTTTTTCTCCTTTTGAAGTGGGTCTTTAAGATGTTTGGCAAAACTTTTTTTTTTAAGGTTTAAGTAGATTTTGAGAAGCAACCTCCAAAAAAATTGAGCAGAATTAAAACTTATTATTTAAGCTTTACCAAACATGCAAAACTGGGCATACTAGTAACTAAACAAAACGGAGAAACACCAAAAGAGATTGAAAAGGTGGGATCTCTCTCTCATAATTGTCATACAACTTATGTTCGTACTTGTCATGTGGGATGTGCCAAATCGACACCAACCTAGTGCTCACACAAAGCCTCACATCACACAAAACAAAGTGGAACCAATGCTTAATAGCAGGGGCAGAGGCAGAATTTTTGATCAGGGGACTAAAGTGTATTTTTTATAGTATATTTCAGGTGGGTAAAGTGTAAAAAAAAATGTACAAAATAAATTTTGGAATTTTTGGAAAGTCAGAAGGGGCTGTTGCCCCTGCCGGACCCTCTTTGGGTCCGCCCCTGCTTGAGAGATGTTCATCCAACCTCGTATGCCAAAATTGCCAAGATGTAAACATATGACATTCCAAATTAAGAAAGTGAATTGTTACATAAAATGGTTCTCAATTTATTTTGCATGTAAAAAAAAAAAAAAATCCTATCTTCTGCACAAAAGCAGCATAAAAAAATTTTGCTTGCAAATCTAACATGCATGAACTGTAATTTTCTGCATAAAGCAGCATCATTTCATTTTGGCATTTGCCAAGAACAAGGTGTTGCCGTAAAATTTTAGGGGGTTGAAATACCAATAATTTTTTTGCCTCCAAATCTTAATGGACGTCAACTCTTGCCGTTAGATGGCGATCACAAAATCCAGCATCTGCAACCCTTCGACTTTTGGGGTCCTTCAAACCACCGATCCCATGAAGGATTTGTTGGGCCATTTGTTCTGCCAAACCAAAATAAGCCAAGTTTTCTCAGACATGATCGAGGTTAAACAAGGGGAAATTCATCAATACCGATAG
>BRYF01000020.1:5927500-5930000 GCA_030159135.1 Actinidia polygama
AACGGGATGGAATGCAAGTTTTGCAGGAATAATTAAAAAAAATAAAAAATAATATTTTTAAGAAATGGAAATAAAAAAAATAAAAGAAAATAATAGCTAGCATTGTTGTTGGGGAGAGCATGTAAAAAATTTTAGTTGAATTGAAAAAAAAAAACTTTTTCATTTGCTATTTTGGAGATGATCTAATGGGTTTGGAAAGTTTGTAACATTTTTTTGGGCTTTCGGATCCGGATTCCATCTATTGGGCTTATACACTTATAAAACCCAGTCCACTCAAAAAACGCAATCTAGGTCCTAACTAAAACATTCATTCCAAAAATACCCCTCACTCTATACTGTTTTCTTTCCCCCGTTTTTCAGAGAAAATTCTAGTGGATCTCTCTCCTTCCATTCAAAATCCTCTCTCTCTCTCTACGTTTCGCCATCGCTCGCTGTACATTGTCGTCGTCGTCGTCGTCGTCGTCGTCGTCGTCGTCGTCGTCGGCATCTTCATCAACGTTCTCACCGTTTTCGTCATCATCCTCACCATCTTCGTCGTCCTAGGCTAACAATGACCAAGAAGTGTAAGATACCATCTTCTAATCCAAATATAAATCTCTTTATTTCGAATACCCTATCTATCCGTTTCGCAGTCCAAAAAAAACAAAACAAAAATCAACTTCCTCACTAGCTCTTTGGAAATTAAGTGCTGTAAAAAAAATTTCAAAATTTCAAATCCAAAAAAATTCACATTCCAAGGTATTTTCTTAAAACAATCATAAATTATGATATGAGTAACTTCTTGCTGTAAAGCATATAAAAAATTGGATTGATAGAGTACAATAGGAGGCTAAATAGCTTTTTTACTGGATTCTTTGTCTTGTTTTTACTATAAAATCTCTGAACTGGATGCAATGAATCTACACATTGCTATACTGATCGAATGATAAACTTATCATTGTCATGACACTTTATCTAGTTCAACTCTAGAAAATAAGGAAGCACAAAATGATAAAGGCAATGATAACGAACAAACAATCCCGACAGCAAGTCTTGGACAAGAGCACCAGAATCGACATGCATATGAAAGAGGCACAAGAATTCTTGGGACTGAATTTTTCCAATCTTCATCAGAAGGTGAAACAATCGTGCCAAACACATTCGGCTATGATATGACCAACCAATTTTAACAGATGACATTGAAGGGCTTTAATGGCATGAGGAATCATATATTGGTGGATTGTTTTGATCTCATTATCACCGAACAACCACAAGGCCAAAACCAGGAGGGAAAAAAGGAGAAAGACACAGAATCCCAAGATACATAATTAGAGAAACTCATGCCTGCCAAAAAGGAACAAGCGGGCAAAATTAATGGACTCCAAAAGAAATGCAGAGCTCAAAATGCAAAATGAGAACAAAACACTAGAAATACAACAATTTCAGGAACAGATTTCAAAGATCAATGCCAACATCTCAGACCTGCATCATCAAATGAAAAGCATCGAACTCACAACACAAAGCAACAAATCCAAATGAAAGATGCTGAAAACATGAAGAGTGTACTGATAACAAAGGAACTTCAAGGACAGCTCTCTAACATGAATGATAACTTGTCAAAAAAGCAATCCATCTCAAGGGAAGAACTTGATCACTGCAAGGCAACACTTCAAAGCAAGAAGACAGAAATAGAACTCCTCAATGAGACAATCCAAGAGCTGAGTGGAAAAAATTATCAGTTGGAGTCAGAATTGCAAGAAAGGATTGTTCATGAAATCACACAGCAAGCACAACTAAAAATCAGTGCTCAGTTCAGAGAAGATACTGCCAGAACTTCCTGAAGAAGATTGTAACATAGATTATGAGTTAGAAGAGAGAGATGTGCATGAAATAACACAACAAGAAAGAATCAGACAAGAGCACCAACAACGCTCTATGGTGGGAAGGGTCAAGGAGAAAACCCAGGAATAAGAAAGGCTACCTGACTATCATTACCAGTCACAAAAGAAAGCCAGAAAAGAGCAAAAGCAAATGGATGACAAACAAGACGATGCAGAACCTGCAATAAAGATGCGTCAACCATTTGAACAACATCCTATGTATTACATGTTAGTCCTTTAATCCAAATGCTGTACAAGTGTTCGTGGGACAAATATTGAGTGGAAGGTTGAGGCTGAGGGAGGGTGATTTTTTGTGTGTCTCTATTAGTATTAACCCAATAGTGTGTCTCTGTGTTTGGCGAATGCAATGTCTTGTTAGAAAGTGATATTGTCTATTACTGTTGTACTTGTACCCATTTGATGATGGGGTGATGGTGAATGGATTCAGGAAAAAAGGGAAAAAATGGTGTTCTGTTATGTAGGTGGAAAAGAAAGGGAATAATGATAAGATCATGTTTGGAGATGTTTTTTTATTGCTTTTTATGATATTGGATTTTTATTTTTCACAATTTCTTAGTAAATTTTACCAATTCTTTTAGAGAAACAAGAGGTTTGGTAAAAGACTTTATTTCCTCACAATT
>BRYF01000020.1:5945000-5947500 GCA_030159135.1 Actinidia polygama
TTTTGGTTTTGCCTAGATTTTCTTGAACCACTCGTTTGATAAGGGATTTGTCAGTCTTTAGTTTTATTTTAACATAGTAATTGGAGATTTCGCAAAGGTGGAGAGTTGAGGAAAATGTTTTCTTGATTTTGCATTTTTGGCTTGGCTTGAGTTGATAAATATATCCTTTGAAGATCACTCCAATGTGCAAATTCGTATTTTTTTTTGCACGGTTAGTGGAATTTTAGATGGAAACCTTGAGCGAATCGTCAAACACTGATTTGTTGAATTGGGTATCTCTTTGTTTGTAATTAGTGGCCAGAGTAGTCAACTCAGCCCTCTAGCATTTGGTGTGAGTTTGTGACCCGTTCTGATGCATTTTGATCGACTTTGAGTCATTATACACTTCCTAACGTTCCATTTTTTGTGGTTTTCGAGTTGATTTTGAATGTGTGTGGTAAGGAAACCTATGTTCGGGTGTTTTCACTTTCTTTTCGAATTTAAAATTTTGGTGTTATTTTGTTATAAATAGTGTAGATACTTTATGATGCGGGAAAGCTATATGGCAGGAAACTAACTGTAACACCCCGCATCCGTAAATTCCATTAATTACGTATATTATGACGTGTATAATGATTAGAAGGAGTAATATAGGTTTAAGGGTCTAAATGAACCCATTTAGGTTAGCCAATATTCAAAAATCCTAAACTTATAAATTCTGCCCAGGATCCTTCTTAGCGTTCGAACGCCAGGATGAGCGTTCGAACGGTCTAGTATTTTGCCTAGGCGTTCGAACGCCCATTGACAGCACATTGGGAGCGTTCGAACGGTAAGGCCAAAAACCCAAATTTCAAGTCTCGCATGTTTCGAACTGTAAGCAAGAGGGTTCGAACGCCCGAGCCCAGAATCCTTCTTAGCGTTCGAACGCCAAAAAGGAGCGTTCGAACGCCCACAGTGAAAACGGGGAAATGAAAAAGGGAACACGAACTTAAAATGGGGAAACCACATGGAATCATTCCCAACCCAGCCTTTCACAGCCACACATATACACCTAAATACACATTTACTCCCTTCACTCCCAATACACACACCCACGGTTGAGAGAGAGAGAGAGAGAGAGAGAGGAGAGGAAAGGAAGAGAAGAGAAGGGAGAAGAAAGAAAGAAAAGACTTGGGAAATCTCAAAAGGCTCCATAGTAAAGCTCAAGGGGAGCTTGGAAGGGAAGGTATAACCACCAAAACTATATATATATATGTGTGTTGTTATGTTAGGGTTTTAGAAAATTTAAATCCTAGATCCCTTATGATTGAATGGTTAGTTTACCTCCATTTTTGGATATTATAGTCTTCAAGAGTGAGTCTCCATACCTTGGGACTCTAGGAAAGAAATGGAAAAGTTTGGATTGAATTTAGTAAAACTTTTAAAAACCAGTTACTGTTCATGTCACTGAACGCAGGGAGCGTTCGAACGCCCAGAAGAGAGTTCGAACGGCCGAGCGTTCGAACGCCACTAGAAGAACACTTTTGAGCGTTCGAACGCCAAGATCATTTTTAGGCAGAATTGATCTTTTTCCTCTAAGGCTTAGTGAGTTTGACCAAGGTATGTTAGGTAATTAATTGATTATATAAAGTCCGTAGACCATGTTTAGAGGTTTAACCTAGTATTAATAATTCCTTACTTCACTTGTAGGGACACGCAGTCTAGAATCTAACCAAGGAGATCCAGGTGAGTAACACGATGCTATGAACAAAATTATGTATTTTCAAAATATTTTCAAAGTATATTATGTATGTACAATTGTTTTCCATGCTTTCAATGCATCAACATTATTTTAAATACGAATGTCATGTCTTCAAATGCTATGATATATTCTTATGATATGAATGAAAAACCCATGGATGGTTGATTTACATGCAAAATGAATATATTCAAATTATATGCATGTGACACTCGGGGTCCCCACTGACGGGACTTAAACCAAGTCAGCCAGTCCTAAAAGGTAGATGGGAGGACGTGAAATAAAGCCATCTACAAAAGAGATATCTCAGGCCAAAAGAGCCACCCGACCTATATGGTCATCATGTCATGCCGGGTTGTTACGTTTTTATGATATGCTATGTATGTTTATGAAAGCATGTGATGCCATGTTTATGAAAGATAAATGTTCAAGAAATGTATACGATGCTCACATTGCTTACGCTATGATATGTTATGTATGATATGAAAATGATCCATGGTATTTTACGTTCATGCATTCGTTGTTATTCACTAAGCGTTGGCTTATGTTTTAGAAAACAAATTTCAGGTAGTCAATCCGAGGAGCCGAAAGGAGGTTGAACAAGATAGACTTAGTTTTGTAAGCCCGAGAGGCTTTATGTTGTATTGTGAGGGCGAGACCCCATGTTATGTATTTAGTCTATGTAAGTTTGAAGTTGATTTGGGATGTATGTAAATTTAAATACATAGGCACAGCTCTGTACACTGTATGGACATACACACTTTATTATGTTTAGATGCTATG
>BRYF01000020.1:5952500-5955000 GCA_030159135.1 Actinidia polygama
ATAAACCAGGTTACCCTATTGTAGGCTGCTCCACTGAGAGGGCAGTAGAGGCAGTCGCAACGGGTTAAACCCTATCAAATATATTAGCTATAATGAATTAGACGTTTGTTGAAGCGAAGGTTTTTATCAGAGTGAGCAGCGAAAGCATGATGCGTTAGCCAAGTTTGAGGACAAACTTTTATAAAGGAGGGGAGAATGTAACACCCCGCATCCGTAAATTCCATTAATTACGTATATTATGACGTGTATAATGATTAGAAGGAGTAATATAGGTTTAAGGGTCTAAATGAACCCATTTAGGTTAGCCAATATTCAAAAATCCTAAACTTATAAATTCTGCCCAGGATCCTTCTTAGCGTTCGAACGCCAGGATGAGCGTTCGAACGGTCTAGTATTTTGCCTAGGCGTTCGAACGCCCATTGACAGCACATTGGGAGCGTTCGAACAGTAAGGCCAAAAATCCAAATTTCAAGTCTCGCATGTTTCGAACTGTAAGCAAGAGGGTTCGAACGCCCGAGCCCAGAATCCTTCTTAGCGTTCGAACGCCAAAAAGGAGCGTTCGAACGCCCACAGTGAAAACGGGGAAATGAAAAAGGGAACACGAACTTAAAATGGGGAAACCACATGGAATCATTCCCAACCCAGCCTTTCACAGCCACACATATACACCTAAATACACATTTACTCCCTTCACTCCCAATACACACACCCACGGTTGAGAGAGAGAGAGAGAGAGAGAGAGGAGAGGAAAGGAAGAGAAGAGAAGGGAGAAGAAAGAAAGAAAAGACTTGGGAAATCTCAAAAGGCTCCATAGTAAAGCTCAAGGGGAGCTTGGAAGGGAAGGTATAACCACCAAAACTATATATATATATGTGTGTTGTTATGTTAGGGTTTTAGAAAATTTAAATCCTAGATCCCTTATGATTGAATGGTTAGTTTACCTCCATTTTTGGATATTATAGTCTTCAAGAGTGAGTCTCCATACCTTGGGACTCTAGGAAAGAAATGGAAAAGTTTGGATTGAATTTAGTAAAACTTTTAAAAACCAGTTACTGTTCATGTCACTGAACGCAGGGAGCGTTCGAACGCCCAAGAACAGCGTTCGAACGGTCTAGCGTTCGAACGCCCAGAAGAGAGTTCGAACGGCCGAGCGTTCGAACGCCACTAGAAGAACACTTTTGAGCGTTCGAACGCCAAGATCATTTTTAGGCAGAATTGACCTTTTTCCTCTAAGGCTTAGTGAGTTTGACCAAGGTATGTTAGGTAATTAATTGATTATATAAAGTCCGTAGACCATGTTTAGAGGTTTAACCTAGTATTAATAATTCCTTACTTCACTTGTAGGGACACGCAGTCTAGAATCTAACCAAGGAGATCCAGGTGAGTAACACGATGCTATGAACAAAATTATGTATTTTCAAAATATTTTCAAAGTATATTATGTATGTACAATTGTTTTCCATGCTTTCAATGCATCAACATTATTTTAAATACGAATGTCATGTCTTCAAATGCTATGATATATTCTTATGATATGAATGAAAAACCCATGGATGGTTGATTTACATGCAAAATGAATATATTCAAATTATATGCATGTGACACTCGGGGTCCCCACTGACGGGACTTAAACCAAGTCAGCCAGTCCTAAAAGGTAGATGGGAGGACGTGAAATAAAGCCATCTACAAAAGAGATATCTCAGGCCAAAAGAGCCACCCGACCTATATGGTCATCATGTCATGCCGGGTTGTTACGTTTTTATGATATGCTATGTATGTTTATGAAAGCATGTGATGCCATGTTTATGAAAGATAAATGTTCAAGAAATGTATACGATGCTCACATTGCTTACGCTATGATATGTTATGTATGATATGAAAATGATCCATGGTATTTTACGTTCATGCATTCGTTGTTATTCACTAAGCGTTGGCTTATGTTTTAGAAAACAAATTTCAGGTAGTCAATCCGAGGAGCCGAAAGGAGGTTGAACAAGATAGACTTAGTTTTGTAAGCCCGAGAGGCTTTATGTTGTATTGTGAGGGCGAGACCCCATGTTATGTATTTAGTCTATGTAAGTTTGAAGTTGATTTGGGATGTATGTAAATTTAAATACATAGGCACAGCTCTGTACACTGTATGGACATACACACTTTATTATGTTTAGATGCTATGACGTTTCCGCGAAAAGAAAAATTATTAGCATTTTAAATGCACATGCACAGGTGATCAACCGGAAGAAATGGTAAGTTGGCCTTGGTGGGTCGGCCGCCGGCCATCACGCGCCCATGATCCGCATAGGGTGGGTTGCGGGGCGTGACACTAACAAGGACAATTCCAAAGCAATATAGGAAAGATAATGCAGAGCTCATTGGATACATGTACATAGAAGGATTTGACTATTTAATGGCAAAATGATAATTTGGCGGACTTTCGAGCGTTGGGTTTTTGGGTTGGGTCCGTCCATATTTGATGGGAAACGGCCTAAGGATCAATACT
>BRYF01000020.1:5962500-5965000 GCA_030159135.1 Actinidia polygama
GTTTCGATGTATCTTGATCGTCTTTGGAGTGGGATCATAGACTTCCTAAATTTTCAATTTTTTTGTGGTTTTTGAGTTGGTATTGGCTTTGTATAGCAAGGAAACCCATGTTTAGGTGTTTCACTTCCTTTTTGGATTTAAACCTTTGGTGTTCTTTTGCTATAAATGGTGTTTGGTACTCTACATTTGGGTGACCTATTAAGATGATAGGTGGATCCTTGACATCTCTTAGAAACTAGATATTGAGAATTCAAATGAAAACTTGAGATGGGGAGGTAGCTAACAAATTCGAAAACGCAATTCTCATATTTTAGAAAATTGGTATTGGGATGATGATTATCTTACAGTTCTGTTGACTAGGGTAGTCACAATGATTTCGCTCCAACATTAATTGGAAATAATACTTGGGAGTGTACTTTGAGCGCCTTGTTCCTTTGGGCACAATTTCCAGTATCCTTTGAAGACTGTTTTGATTGATTTTGAAGGCTGTTGCTTGTATTGGAATTTGCATTTGAAGTTTGGATTTGGAATTTGGAATATAGATTTCTCGATTTTTTGAAATCCGGATCTTTTGCTTTGGTTTGAAATTTGATTGGTAGCGATTGTTTGTTCACGAGTATGTGTGGTTCACTTTGTCAAAAGCTTGTTTGATTCTTACAGAGTGAGTTTGGCTCTCTTGTTAAGTTGTCGTTTGACCATTTTCCTTTGGTCGAACTTATTGAGAGCTTATTACTTCTGCAATTTGTTTGGATTGGCCTATTTGTCTAGGGTGATTGATTGGATCGTTTGGTTTTGGCTTGATTTTCTTCAAGGACTTGTTTCTTATTTGAATGATAGTTTTTGATAAATAAGATTTCGAGAGAACTTGTATTAGGGTTTAGTGATAAAGATAAAGTTCCAACACTGATTGGAAATAACTTGGAGTGTAGTTTGAGCACCTTGCTCCTCTGGCCACAATTTCTTGTTGCCTTCGAAGATGGTTTTGATTGATTTTGCGTCTTTGGCTATCGCTTGTATTGGAATTTGAATTTAAAGTTTGGATTTGGAGTTCAGAACTTGGATTTATCATTTTTTTTTGAAAATTTGGCTCTTTTGTTTTGGTTTGAAATGTGATTGGTAGAGATTGCTTGTTTAGCATTGTTTGGTTCATTTCCTATAAAGCCTATTTGATTCTTTCGGAGTGAGTTTGGTTCTTTCATTTGTTTGGGCTTATTGAGAGCTTGTTAGTTCTTCAATTCATTCGGATTGGACTGATTTATCTCTAGCGTTTGATTGGCTCTTTTGGTTTTGGCTAGATTTTCTTGAAACACTTGTTCGATAAGGGATTTGTTAGTCTTTAGTTTATTTTAACATAGTAATTGGAGATTTCGCAAAGGTGGAGAGTTGGGGAAAATTTTTGCTTGATTTTGCATTTTTGGCTCGAGTTGATTAATATATCCTTTGAAGATCATTCCAATGTGCAAATTCGTAATGATTTTCGCTCGGTTAGTGGAATTTTGGATGGAAACCTCGAGCGATCGTCAAACATTGATATCTTGACTTGGGTATCTCTTTGTTTGTAATTAGCGGTCAGAGTAGTCAACTCACCCCTCTAGCATTTGGTGTGAGTTCGTGACCCGTTTTGATGCATCTTGATCGACTTTGAGTCGTTATACACTTCCTAACGCTCCATTTTTTTTGGTTTTCGAGTTGATTTTGAATTTGTATGGAAAGGTAACCTATGTTCGGGTGTTTTCAGTTTCTTTTCGGATTTAAGATTTTGGTGTTATTTTGTTATAAATAGTGTAGATAATTTATGATGCGAGAAAGCTATATGGGATGAAACTAACAAGGACAAACACAAATATAGGAAAGATAATGCAGAGCTCATTGGATACATGTACATGGAATGATTTGACTATTTAATGGGAAAACGGTACTTAGGCGGACTTTCGAGCATTGGGTTTTTGGGTCGGGTCCGTCCATATTTGATGGGAACCGGCCTAAGGATCAATACTCACCAATTCGTTGTGAGTAACGATGGATTTCGCAAGATTCCCTCATTTAGGGCTTCAAAAGGGAATTTGTCGTTTTTGAAAACGATTGACCGGTTAATACCTCCCTTGATTTGATTTTGATTCGCATTGGGTTTTTTGGAGAAACTTTATTTTTCTCTCTAGTTTCCATATTTGAGCTTAACTCAAATATTTCGAAATTTTTTCGCTTTGGGTAATTTTTTTAATTTCTTGATGCTGATTAACAAGAAGTTTCCTTTTCTTATTATTTTCTAGCAGAATTAAGGTTTGGAGGCATATTTAAACACATGTAAGCATTAGGGTTGTTAGTTGATGTTGTATTAATGATATTGAGAGAAAGAGAGAGAGAGTTCTCTTTTTTCCTGTATTGCTTTGGGATTGTCCTTGTTAGTTCCATCCTTCGGAGTAAGTAGTGCCGGAATTGCGCAAGGACTCAATGTACACTTTACATCAGTTGGTATCACAACTCATATTCTAATCTTGAA
>BRYF01000020.1:5972500-5987500 GCA_030159135.1 Actinidia polygama
TACAAAACAGTCACTATTTACCAATCAAAAAGTCAAATCATCACTATTTGAAATGGGCAAAGTACAACATAAGGCATCGACTAATAATACCAAACTAACTTGAGCTTGAAGTTGAACATGAAAGTCAATAGCATTAGCCCTCGCAAAACAAAACAACAGCAAACTAGTCACTACTCATTAATCGAAAATACAAAGTAGCATAAAATTTGAAGTAGACCAAATACAGCATAAGGCATTGAGTAATAATACCTAATTAACTTGTGGTTGAAGTTGAACACGATAGTTAATATCATTAGTCCTCGCAAAACAAAACAAATAAGAAAGAGTCACCACTCATTACTCAAAATTTTAAATCAGCTTAATTTGAAACAGACAAAGTATATTATAAGGCATTAACTAATAGTTCATAATGAACTTGAGCTTGAAGTTGAACCCGGGGAACTTCAAACTCAAGTCAATTATTGCCGACCAAGTTTCCGATAACAATCAAGAAGATAAATATACAAAATTTAAAGCAATGGTTACGTACCTTAAGATTTAAAGGTGTGGAAACATGTATTTGAGTGTACTTGGGACTAGGCATCCCTATTTGTATGGTACATCCAATCGAGCTCGGTAGTCAGTAGCATTAGTCCTCGCAAAACAAAACAATTGCAAAACAGTCACTACTCATCAATCAAAAAGTCAAATCATCACTATTTGAAATGGGCAAAGTACAACATAAGGCATCGACTAACAATACCAAACTAACTTGAGCTTGAAGTCGAACCTGACAGTCAATAGCATCGGTCCTCGCAAAACAAAACAATTGCAAAACAGTCACTATTTATCAACCAAAAAGTCAAATCATTACTATTTGAAATGGGCAAAGTACAACATAAGGCATCGACTAATAATACCAAACTAACTTGAGCTTGAAGTTGAACCTGAAAGTCAATAGCATTAGTCCTCGCAAAACAAAACAACAGCAAATTAGTCACTACTCATTTATCGAAAATACAAAGTAGCATAAAATTTGAAGTAGACCCAATACAGCATAAGGCATTGAGTAATAATACCTAATTAACTTGTGGTTGAAGTTGAACACGATAGTTAATATCATTAGTCCTCGCAAAACAAAACAAATACGAAAGAGTCACCACTCATTCCTCAAAATTTTAAATCAGCTTAATTTGAAACAGACAAAGTATATTAGAAGGCATTAACTAATAGTTCATAATGAACTTGAGCTTGAAGTTGAACCCGGAGAACTTCAAACTCAAGTCAATTATTGCCGACCAAGTTTCCGATAACAATCAAGAAGATAAATATACAAAATTTAAAGCAATGGTTACGTACCTTAAGATTTAAAGGTGTGGAAACATGTATTTGAGTGTACTTGGGCCTAGGCATCCCTATTTGTATGGTACATCCAATCGAGCTCGGTAGTCAGTAGCATTAGTCCTCGCAAAACAAAACAATTGCAAAACAGTCACTACTCATCAATCAAAAAGTCAAATCATCACTATTTGAAATGGGCAAAGTACAACATAAGGCATCGACTAACAATACCAAACTAACTTGAGCTTGAAGTTGAACCTGAAAGTCAATAGCATTAGTCCTCGCAAAACAAAACAACAGCAAACTAGTCACTACTCATTAATCGAAAATACAAAGTAGCATAAAATTTGAAGTAGACCAAATACAGCATAAGGCATTGAGTAATAATACCTAATTAACTTGTGGTTGAAGTTGAACACGATAGTTAATATCATTAGTCCTCGCAAAACAAAACAAATACGAAAGTGTCACCACTCATTACTCAAAATTTTAAATCAGCTTAATTTGAAACAGACAAAGTATATTAGAAGGCATTAACTAATAGTACATAATGAACTTGAGCTTGAAGTTGAACCCGGGGAACTTCAAACTCAAGTCAATTATTGCCGACCAAGTTTCCGATAACAATCAAGAAGATAAATATACAAAATTTAAAGCAATGGTTACGTACCTTAAGATTTAAAGGTGTGGAAACATGTATTTGAGTGTACTTGGGCCTAGGCATCCCTATTTGTATGGTACATCCAATCGAGCCCGGTAGTCAGTAGCATTAGTCCTCGCAAAACAAAACAATTGCAAAACAGTCACCACTCATCAATCAAAAAGTCAAATCATCACTATTTGAAATGGGCAAAGTACAACATAAGGCATCGACTAACAATAACAAACTAACTTGAGCTTGAAGTTGAACCTGACAGTCAATAGCATCAGTCCTCGCAAAATAAAACAATTGCAAAACAGTCACTATTTATCAATCAAAAAGTCAAATCATCACTATTTGAAATGGGCAAAGTACAACATAAGGCATCGACTAACAATACCAAACTAACTTGAGCTTGAAGTTGAACCTGACAGTCAATAGCATTAGTCCTCGCAAAACAAAACAACAGCAAACTACTCACTACTCATTAATCGAAAATACAAAGTAGCATAAAATTTGAAGTAGACCAAATACAGCATAAGGCATTGAGTAATAATACCTAATTAACTTGTGGTTGAAGTTGAACACGATAGTTAATATCATTAGTCCTCGCAAAACAAAACAACAGCAAACTAGTCACTACTCATTAATCGAAAATACATAATAGCATAAAATTTGAATTAGACCAAATACAGCATAAGGCATTGAGTAATAATACCTAATTAACTTGTGGTTGAAGTTGAACACGATAGTTAATATCATTAGTCCCTGCAAAACAAAACAAATACGAAAGAGTCACCACTCATTACTCAAAATTTTCAATCAGCTTAATTTGAAACAGACAAAGTATATTATAACGCATTAACTAATAGTACATAATGAACTTGAGCTTGAAGTTGAACCCGGGGAACTTCAAACTCAAGTCAATTATTGCCGACCAAGTTTCCGATAACAATCAAGAAGATAAATATACAAAATTTAAAGCAATGGTTACGTACCTTAAGATTTAAAGGTGTGGAAACATGTATTTGAGTGTACTTGGGCCTAGGAATCCCTATTTGTATGGTACATCCAATCGAGCTCGACTATTTATCAATCAAAAAGTCAAATCATCACTATTTGAAATGGGCAAAGTACAACATAAGGCATCGACTAATAATACCAAACTAACTTGAGCTTGAAGTTGAACTTGAAAGTCAATAGCATTAGTCCTCGCAAAACAAAACAACAACAAACTAGTCACTACTCATTAATCGAAAATACAAAGTAGCATAAAATTTGAAGTAGACCAAATACAGCATAAGGCATTGAGTAATAATACCTAATTAACTTGTGGTTGAAGTTGAATACGATAGTTAATATCATTAGTCCTCGCAAAACAAAACAAATACGAAATACTCACCACTCATTACTCAAAATTTTAAATCAGCTTAATTTGAAACAGACAAAGTATATTAGAAGGGATTAACTAATACTACATAATGAACTTGAGCTTGAAGTTGAACCTGGGAAACTTCAAACTCAAGTCAATTATTGCCGACCAAGTTTCCGATAACATTCAAGAAGATAAATATACAAAATTTAAAGCAATGGTTACGTACCTTAAGATTTAAAGGTGTGGAAACATGTATTTGAGTGTACTTGGGCCTAGGCATCCCTATTTGTATGGTACATCCAATCGAGCCCGGTAGTCAGTAGCATTAGTCCTCGCAAAACAAAACAATTGCAAAAAAGTCACTACTCATCAATCAAAAAGTCAAATCATCACTATTTGAAATGGGCAAAGTACAACATAAGGCATCGACTAATAATACCAAACTAACTTGAGCTTGAAGTTGAACCTGACAGTCAATAGCATCAGTCCTCGCAAAACAAAACAATTGCAAAACAGTCACTATTTATCAATAAAAAAGTCAAATCATCACTATTTGAAATGGGCAAAGTACAACATAAGGCATCGACTAATAATACCAAACTAACTTGAGCTTGAAGTTGAACATGAAAGTCAATAGCATTAGCCCTCGCAAAACAAAACAACAGCAAACTAGTCACTACTCATTAATCGAAAATACAAAGTAGCATAAAATTTGAAGTAGACCAAATACAGCATAAGGCATTGAGTAATAATACCTAATTAACTTGTGATTGAAGTTGAACACGATAGTTAATATCATTAGTCCTCGCAAAACAAAACAAATACGAAAGAGTCACCACTCATTACTCAAAATTTTGAATCAGCTTAATTTGAAACAGACAAAGTATATTAGAAGGCATTAACTAATACTACATAATGAACTTGAGTTTGAAGTTGAACCCGGGAAACTTCAAACTCAAGTCAATTATTGCCGACCAAGTTTCCGATAACATTCAAGAAGATAAATATACAAAATTTAAAGCAATGGTTACGTACCTTAAGATTTAAAGGTGTGGAAACATGTATTTGAGTGTACTTGGGCCTAGGCATCCCTATTTGTATGGTACATCCAATCGAGCCCGGTAGTCAGTAGCATTAGTCCTCGCAAAACAAAACAATTGCAAAAAAGTCACTACTCATCAATCAAAAAGTCAAATCATCACTATTTGAAATGGGCAAAGTACAACATAAGGCATCGACTAACAATACCAAACTAACTTGAGCTTGAAGTTGAACCTGACAGTCAGTAGCATCAGTCCTCGCAAAACAAAACAATTGCAAAACAGTCACTATTTATCAATCAAAAAGTCAAATCATCACTATTTGAAATGGGCAAAGTACAACATAAGGCATCGACTAATAATACCAAACTAACTTGATCTTGAAGTTGAACCTGAAAGTCAATAACATTAGTCCTCGAAAAACAAAACAACAGCAAACTAGTCACTACTCATTAATCGAAAATACAAAGTAGCATAAAATTTGAAGTAGACCAAATACAGCATAAGGCATTGAGTAATAATACCTAATTAACTTGTGGTTGAAGTTGAACACGATAGTTAATATTATTAGTCCTCGCAAAACAAAACAAATACGAAAGAGTCACCACTCATTCCTCAAAATTTTAAATCAGCTTAATTTGAAACAGACAAAGTATATTAGAAGGCATTAACTAATAGTACATAATGAACTTGAGCTTGAAGTTGAACCCGGGGAACTTCAAACTCAAGTCAATTATTGCCGACCAAGTTTCCGATAACATTCAAGAAGATAAATATACAAAATTTAAAGCAATGGTTACGTACCTTAAGATTTAAAGGTGTGGAAACATGTATTTGAGTGTACTTGGGCCTAGGCATCCCTATTTGTATGGTACATCCAATCGAGCCCGGTAGTCAGTAGCATTAGTCCTCGCAAAACAAAACAATTGCAAAACAGTCACTACTCATCAATCAAAAAGTTAAATCATCACTATTTGAAATGGGCAAAGTACAACATAAGGCATCGACTAACAATACCAAACTAACTTGAGCTTGAAGTTGAACCTGACAGTCAGTAGCATCAGTCCTCGCAAAACAAAACAATTGCAAAACAGTCACTATTTATCAATCAAAAAGTCAAATCATCACTATTTGAAATGGGCAAAGTACAACATAAGGCATCGACTAACAATACCAAACTAACTTGAGCTTGAAGTTGAACCTGAAAGTCAATAGCATTAGTCCTCGCAAAACAAAACAACAGCAAACTAGTCACTACTCATTAATCGAAAATACAAAGTAGCATAAAATTTGAAGTAGACCAAATACAGCATAAGGCATTGAGTAATAATACCTAATTAACTTGTGGTTGAAGTTGAACACGATAGTTAATATTATTAGTCCTCGCAAAACAAAACAAATACGAAAGAGTCACCACTCATTCCTCAAAATTTTAAATCAGCTTAATTTGAAACAGACAAAGTATATTAGAAGGCATTAACTAATAGTACATAATGAACTTGAGCTTGAAGTTGAACCCGGGGAACTTCAAACTCAAGTCAATTATTGCCGACCAAGTTTCCGATAACATTCAAGAAGATAAATATACAAAATTTAAAGCAATGGTTACGTACCTTAAGATTTAAAGGTGTGGAAACATGTATTTGAGTGTACTTGGGCCTATGCATCCCTATTTGTATGGTACATCCAATCGAGCTCGACTATTTATCAATCAAAAAGTCAAATCATCACTATTTGAAATGGGCAAAGTACAACATAAGGCATCGACTAATAATACCAAACTAACTTGAGCTTGAAGTTGAACTTGAAAGTCAATAGCATTAGTCCTCGCAAAACAAAACAACAGCAAACTAGTCACTACTCATTAATCGAAAATACAAAGTAGCATAAAATTTGAAGTAGACCAAATACAGCATAAGGCATTGAGTAATAATACCTAATTAACTTGTGGTTGAAGTTGAACACGATAGTTAATATCATTAGTCCTCGCAAAACAAAACAAATACGAAAGAGTCACCACTCATTCCTCAAAATTTTAAATCAGCTTAATTTGAAACAGACAAAGTATATTAGAAGGTATTAACTAATAGTTCATAATGAACTTCAGCTTGAAGTTGAACCCGGAGAACTTCAAACTCAAGTCAATTATTGCCGACCAAGTTTCCGATAACAATCAAGAAGATAAATATACAAAATTTAAAGCAATGGTTACGTACCTTAAGATTTAAAGGTGTGGAAACATGTATTTGAGTGTACTTGGGCCTAGGCTTCCCTATTTGTATGGTACATCCAATCGAGCCCGGTAGTCAGTAGCATTAGTCCTCGCAAAACAAAACAATTGCAAAACAGTCACTACTCATCAATCAAAAAGTTAAATCATCACTATTTGAAATGGGCAAAGTACAACATAAGGCATCGACTAACAATACCAAACTAACTTGAGCTTGAAGTTGAACCTGACAGTCAATAGCATTAGCCCTCGCAAAACAAAACAATTGCAAAACAGTCACTATTTATCAATCAAAAAGTCAAATCATCACTATTTGAAATGGGCAAAGTACAACATAAGGCATCGACTAATAATACCAAACTAACTTGAGCTTGAAGTTGAACCTGAAAGTCAATAGCATTAGCCCTCGCAAAACAAAACAACAGCAAACTAGTCACTACTCATTAATCGAAAATACAAAGTAGCATAAAATTTGAAGTAGACCAAATACAGCATAAGGCATTAAGTAATAATACCTAATTAACTTGTGGTTGAAGTTGAACACGATAGTTAATATCATTAGTCCTCGCAAAACAAAACAAATACGAAAGAGTCACCACTCATTACTCAAAATTTTAAATCAGCTTAATTTGAAACAAACAAAGTATATTATAAGGCATTAACTAATAGTTCATAATGAACTTGAGCTTGAAGTTGAACCCGGGGAACTTCAAACTCAAGTCAATTATTGCCGACCAAGTTTCCGATAACAATCAAGAAGATAAATATACAAAATTTAAAGCAATGGTTACGTACCTTAAGATTTAAAGGTGTGGAAACATGTATTTGAGTGTACTTGGGCCTAGGCATCCCTATTTGTATGGTACATCCAATCGAGCTCGGTAGTCAGTAGCATTAGTCCTCGCAAAACAAAACAATTAAAAAACAGTCACTACTCATCAATAAAAAAGTTAAATCATCACTATTTGAAATGGGCAAAGTACAACATAAGGCATCGACTAACAATACCAAACTAACTTGAGCTTGAAGTTGAACCTGACAGTCAGTAGCATCAGTCCTCGCAAAACAAAACAATTGCAAAACAGTCACTATTTATCAATCAAAAAGTCAAATCATCACTATTTGAAATGGGCAAAGTACAACATAAGGCATCGACTAACAATACCAAACTAACTTGAGCTTGAAGTTGAACCTGAAAGTCAATAGCATTAGTCCTCGCAAAACAAAACAACAGCAAACTAGTCACTACTCATTAATCGAAAATACAAAGTAGCATAAAATTTGAAGTAGACCAAATACAGCATAAGGCATTGAGTAATAATACCTAATTAACTTGTGGTTGAAGTTGAACACGATAGTTAATATCATTAGTCCTCGCAAAACAAAACAAATAAGAAAGAGTCACCACTCATTCCTCAAAATTTTAAATCAGCTTAATTTGAAACAGACAAAGTATATTATAAGGCATTAACTAATACTACATAATGAACTTGAGCTTGAAGTTGAACCCGGGAAACTTCAAACTCAAGTCAATTATTGCCGACCAAGTTTCCGATCACATTCAAGAAGATAAATATACAAAATTTAAAGCAATGGTTACGTACCTTAAGATTTAAAGGTGTGGAAACATGTATTTGAGTGTACTTGGGCCTAGGCATCCCTATTTGTATGGTACATCCAATCGAGCCCGGTAGTCAGTAGCATTAGTCCTCGCAAAACAAAACAGTTGCAAAACAGTCACTTTTTATCAATCAAAAATTCAAATCATCACTATTTGAAATGGGCAAAGTACAACATAAGGCATCGACTAATAATACCAAACTAACTTGATCTTGAAGTTGAACCTCAAAGTCAATAGCATTAGTCCTCGCAAAACAAAACAACAGCAAACTAGTCACTACTCATTAATCGAAAATACAAAGTAGCATAAAATTTGAAGTAGACCAAATACAGCATAAGGCATTGAGTAATAATACCTAATTAACTTGTGGTTGAAGTTGAACACGATAGTTAATATCATTAGTCCTCGCAAAACAAAACAAATACGAAAGAGTCACCACTCATTCCTCAAAATTTTAAATCAGCTTAATTTGAAACAGACAAAGTATATTAGAAGGTATTAACTAATAGTTCATAATGAACTTCAGCTTGAAGTTGAACCCGGAGAACTTCAAACTCAAGTCAATTATTGCCGACCAAGTTTCCGATAACAATCAAGAAGATAAATATACAAAATTTAAAGCAATGGTTACGTACCTTAAGATTTAAAGGTGTGGAAACATGTATTTGAGTGTACTTGGGCCTAGGCTTCCCTATTTGTATGGTACATCCAATCGAGCCCGGTAGTCAGTAGCATTAGTCCTCGCAAAACAAAACAATTGCAAAACAGTCACTACTCATCAATCAAAAAGTTAAATCATCACTATTTGAAATGGGCAAAGTACAACATAAGGCATCGACTAACAATACCAAACTAACTTGAGCTTGAAGTTGAACCTGACAGTCAATAGCATTAGCCCTCGCAAAACAAAACAATTGCAAAACAGTCACTATTTATCAATCAAAAAGTCAAATCATCACTATTTGAAATGGGCAAAGTACAACATAAGGCATCGACTAATAATACCAAACTAACTTGAGCTTGAAGTTGAACCTGAAAGTCAATAGCATTAGCCCTCGCAAAACAAAACAACAGCAAACTAGTCACTACTCATTAATCGAAAATACAAAGTAGCATAAAATTTGAAGTAGACCAAATACAGCATAAGGCATTAAGTAATAATACCTAATTAACTTGTGGTTGAAGTTGAACACGATAGTTAATATCATTAGTCCTCGCAAAACAAAACAAATACGAAAGAGTCACCACTCATTACTCAAAATTTTAAATCAGCTTAATTTGAAACAAACAAAGTATATTATAAGGCATTAACTAATAGTTCATAATGAACTTGAGCTTGAAGTTGAACCCGGGGAACTTCAAACTCAAGTCAATTATTGCCGACCAAGTTTCCGATAACAATCAAGAAGATAAATATACAAAATTTAAAGCAATGGTTACGTACCTTAAGATTTAAAGGTGTGGAAACATGTATTTGAGTGTACTTGGGCCTAGGCATCCCTATTTGTATGGTACATCCAATCGAGCTCGGTAGTCAGTAGCATTAGTCCTCGCAAAACAAAACAATTAAAAAACAGTCACTACTCATCAATAAAAAAGTTAAATCATCACTATTTGAAATGGGCAAAGTACAACATAAGGCATCGACTAACAATACCAAACTAACTTGAGCTTGAAGTTGAACCTGACAGTCAGTAGCATCAGTCCTCGCAAAACAAAACAATTGCAAAACAGTCACTATTTATCAATCAAAAAGTCAAATCATCACTATTTGAAATGGGCAAAGTACAACATAAGGCATCGACTAACAATACCAAACTAACTTGAGCTTGAAGTTGAACCTGAAAGTCAATAGCATTAGTCCTCGCAAAACAAAACAACAGCAAACTAGTCACTACTCATTAATCGAAAATACAAAGTAGCATAAAATTTGAAGTAGACCAAATACAGCATAAGGCATTGAGTAATAATACCTAATTAACTTGTGGTTGAAGTTGAACACGATAGTTAATATCATTAGTCCTCGCAAAACAAAACAAATAAGAAAGAGTCACCACTCATTCCTCAAAATTTTAAATCAGCTTAATTTGAAACAGACAAAGTATATTATAAGGCATTAACTAATACTACATAATGAACTTGAGCTTGAAGTTGAACCCGGGAAACTTCAAACTCAAGTCAATTATTGCCGACCAAGTTTCCGATCACATTCAAGAAGATAAATATACAAAATTTAAAGCAATGGTTACGTACCTTAAGATTTAAAGGTGTGGAAACATGTATTTGAGTGTACTTGGGCCTAGGCATCCCTATTTGTATGGTACATCCAATCGAGCCCGGTAGTCAGTAGCATTAGTCCTCGCAAAACAAAACAGTTGCAAAACAGTCACTTTTTATCAATCAAAAATTCAAATCATCACTATTTGAAATGGGCAAAGTACAACATAAGGCATCGACTAATAATACCAAACTAACTTGATCTTGAAGTTGAACCTCAAAGTCAATAGCATTAGTCCTCGCAAAACAAAACAACAGCAAACTAGTCACTACTCATTAATCGAAAATACAAAGTAGCATAAAATTTGAAGTAGACCAAATACAGCATAAGGCATTGAGTAATAATACCTAATTAACTTGTGGTTGAAGTTGAACACGATAGTTAATATCATTAGTCCTCGCAAAACAAAACTAATACGAAAGAGTCACCACTCATTACTCAAAATTTTCAATCAGCTTAATTTGAAACAGACAAAGTATATTAGAAGGCATTAACTAATAGTACATAATGAACTTGAGCTTGAAGTTGAACCCGGGGAACTTCAAACTCAAGTCAATTATTGCCGACCAAGTTTCCGATAACAATCAAGAAGATAAATATACAAAATTTAAAGCAATGGTTACGTACCTTAAGATTTAAAGGTGTGGAAACATGTATTTGAGTGTACTTGGGCCTAGGCATCCCTATTTGTATGGTACATCCAATCGAACTCGACTATTTATCAATCAAAAAGTTAAATCATCACTATTTGAAATGGGCAAAGTACAACATAAGGCATCGACTAACAATACCAAACTAACTTGAGCTTGAAGTTGAACCTGACAGTCAGTAGCATCAGTCCTCGCAAAACAAAACAATTGCAAAACAGTCACTATTTATCAATCAAAAAGTCAAATCATCACTATTTGAAATGGGCAAAGTACAACATAAGGCATCGACTAATAATACCAAACTAACTTGAGCTTCAAGTTGAACCTGAAAGTCAATATCATTAGCCCTCGCAAAACAAAACAACAGCAAACTAGTCACTACTCATTAATCGAAAATACAAAGTAGCATAAAATTTGAAGTAGACCAAATACAGCATAAGGCATTGAGTAATAATACCTAATTAACTTGTGGTTGAAGTTGAACACGATAGTTAATATCATTAGTCCTCGCACAACAAAACAAATACGAAAGAGTCACCACTCATTACTCAAAATTTTAAATCAACTTAATTTGAAACAGACAAAGTACATTATAAGGCATTAACTAATACTACATAATGAACTTAAGCTTGAAGTTGAACTCGGGGAACTTCAAACTCAAGTCAATTATTGCCGACCAAGTTTCCGATAACATTCAAGAAGATAAATATACAAAATTTAAAGCAATGGTTACGTACCTTAAGATTTAAAGGTGTGGAAACATGTATTTGAGTGTACTTGGGCCTAGGCATCCCTATTTGTATGGTACATCCAATCGAGCCCGGTAGTCAGTAGCATTAGTCCTCGCAAAACAAAACAATTGCAAAACAGTCACTACTCATCAATCAAAAAGTCCAATCATCACTATTTGAAATGGGCAAAGTACAACATAAGGCATCGACTAACAATACCAAACTAACTTGAGCTTGAAGTTGAACCTGACAGTCAATAGCATCAGTCCTCGCAAAACAAAACAATTACAAAACAGTCACTATTTACCAATCAAAAAGTCAAATCATCACTATTTGAAATGGGCAAAGTACAACATAAGGCATCGACTAATAATACCAAACTAACTTGAGCTTGAAGTTGAACATGAAAGTCAATAGCATTAGCCCTCGCAAAACAAAACAACAGCAAACTAGTCACTACTCATTAATCGAAAATACAAAGTAGCATAAAATTTGAAGTAGACCAAATACAGCATAAGGCATTGAGTAATAATACCTAATTAACTTGTGGTTGAAGTTGAACACGATAGTTAATATCATTAGTCCTCGCAAAACAAAACAAATACGAAAGAGTCACCACTCATTACTCAAAATTTTAAATCAGCTTAATTTGAAACAGACAAAGTATATTATAAGGCATTAACTAATAGTTCATAATGAACTTGAGCTTGAAGTTGAACACGGGGAACTTCAAACTCAAGTCAATTATTGCCGACCAAGTTTCCGATAACAATCAAGAAGATAAATATACAAAATTTAAAGCAATGGTTACGTACCTTAAGATTTAAAGGTGTGGAAACATGTATTTGAGTGTACTTGGGCCTAGGCATCCCTATTTGTATGGTACATCCAATCGAGCTCGGTAGTCAGTAGCATTAGTCCTCGCAAAACAAAACAATTGCAAAACAGTCACTACTCATCAATCAAAAAGTCAAATCATCACTATTTGAAATGGGCAAAGTACAACATAAGGCATCGACTAACAATACCAAACTAACTTGAGCTTGAAGTTGAACCTGACAGTCACTAGCATCAGTCCTCGCAAAACAAAACAATTGCAAAACAGTCACTACTCATCAATCAAAAAGTCAAATCATCACTATTTGAAATGGGCAAAGTACAACATAAGCCATCGACTAACAATACCAAACTAACTTGAGCTTGAAGTTGAACCTGAAAGTCAATAGCATTAGTCCTCGCAAAACAAAACAACAGCAAACTAGTCACTACTCATTAATCGAAAATACAAAGTAGCATAAAATTTGAAGTAGACCAAATACAGCATAAGGCATTGAGTAATAATACCTAATTAACTTGTGGTTGAAGTTGAACACGATAGTTAATATCATTAGTCCTCGTAAAACAAAACAAATACGAAAGAGTCACCACTCATTCCTCAAAATTTTAAATCAGCTTAATTTGAAACAGACAAAGTATATTAGAAGGCATTAACTAATAGTTCATAATGAACTTGAGCTTGAAGTTGAACCCGGGGAACTTCAAACTCAAGTCAATTATTGCCGACCAAGTTTCCGATAACAATCAAGAAGATAAATATACAAAATTTAAAGCAATGGTTACGTACCTTAAGATTTAAAGGTGTGGAAACATGTATTTGAGTGTACTTGGGCCTAGGCATCCCTATTTGTATGGTACATCCAATCGAGCTCGGTAGTCAGTAGCATTAGTCCTCGCAAAACAAAACAATTGCAAAACAGTCACTACTCATCAATCAAAAAGTCAAATCATCACTATTTGAAATGGGCAAAGTACAACATAAGGCATCGACTAACAATACCAAACTAACTTGAGCTTGAAGTTGAACCTGAAAGTCAATAGCATTAGTCCTCGCAAAACAAAACAACAGCAAACTAGTCACTACTCATTAATCGAAAATACAAAGTAGCATAAAATTTGAAGTAGACCAAATACAGCATAAGGCATTGAGTAATGATACCTAATTAACTTGTGGTTGAAGTTGAACACGATAGTTAATATCATTAGTCCTCGCAAAACAAAACAAATACGAAAGAGTCACCACTCATTACTCAAAATTTTAAACCAGCTTAATTTGAAACAGACAAAGTATATTATAAGGCATTAACTAATAGTTCATAATGAACTTGAGCTTGAAGTTGAACCCGGGGAACTTCAAACTCAAGTCAATTATTGCCGACCAAGTTTCCGATAACAATCAAGAAGATAAATATACAAAATTTAAAGCAATGGTTACGTACCTTAAGATTTAAAAGTGTGGAAACATGTATTTGAGTGTACTTGGGCCTAGGCATCCCTATTTGTATGGTACATCCAATCGAGCTCGGTAGTCAGTAGCATTAGTCCTCGCAAAACAAAACAATTGCAAAACAGTCACCACTCATCAATCAAAAAGTCAAATCATCACTATTTGAAATGGGCAAAGTACAACATAAGCCATCGACTAACAATACCAAACTAACTTGAGCTTGAAGTTGAACCTGAAAGTCAATAGCATTAGTCCTCGCAAAACAAAACAACAGCAAACTAGTCACTACTCATTAATCGAAAATACAAAATAGCATAAAATTTGAAGTAGACCAAATACAGCATAAGGCATTGAGTAATAATACCTAATTAACTTGTGGTTGAAGTTGAACACGATAGTTAATATCATTAGTCCTCGGAAAACAAAACAAATACGAAAGAGTCACCACTCATTACTCAAAATTTTAAATCAGCTTAATTTGAAACAGACAAAGTATATTAGAAGGCATTAACTAATAGTTCATAATGAACTTGAGCTTGAAGTTGAACCCGGAGAACTTCAAACTCAAGTCAATTATTGCCGACCAAGTTTCCGATAACAATCAAGAAGATAAATATACAAAATTTAAAGCAATGGTTACGTACCTTAAGATTTAAAGGTGTGGAAACATGTATTTGAGTGTACTTGGGCCTAGGCATCCCTATTTGTATGGTACATCCAATCGAGCCCGGTAGTCAGTAGCATTAGTCCTCGCAAAACAAAACAGTTGCAAAACAGTCACTTTTTATCAATCAAAAAGTCAAATCATCACTATTTGAAATGGGCAAAGTA
>BRYF01000020.1:6012500-6020000 GCA_030159135.1 Actinidia polygama
TGGTGAAGATTTTCTGAGTAGGGGTCTCATATGTGAGAAGATTCTCAGAATATGAATTTCATATTTGGCTACAGCAGTATAAAGTGTAAGGCCCTTTACCCGCAAAAATAAGTATTAAATTAGTAATCAAGTTAATTTTATTTAATTTTAAATGCAATTAATATTTTTCATAGTGAAATTATATGTATTTATATTACTCCATAATTAAGTTTAAAATATAATACGATAATGTGACACGTGATGGACACCTAGGGATGTATGCATGCACATGCATGGTCGACAACTGGCTGAGCGCATGGGAGACATATGGTGACATGTCACCACGCGTGTGAGGGTGAATGGCTGCTAAGTGGCAGGCATGGATGTTAAAGAGGCGCATGAATGATAGAAAGAATGCAAATGTAATAAGTGTAAGCCTAGACTAACAAGCCAAAAATCTCTCAAACTTTAAGAATAAAACAGCTGGCCCAGCAGCAACATATAAAGTAACAAAATCAAAAGAAAGATAAAAGAGAGAGAGGTACGTAAATAAAGAGATAAAGAGGAAAAGAATTGAGGAAAAGAAAAGGGACAGAGAAATACAGAGAGAGAGTTCAGAGGAAAGAGGAAAGAGGAAAGAGGAAAGAAAGAAAGAAAAGAAGATAAAATCTGAAAAATACTCCGATATTTCTATTGAGGTAAAATCCAAATTCCTTGTTTAGCATATCTAAATCATCCAAATACCCCAAAAATATCACATTTATGCGTATTTTTAAAAATCAAAATTCGAATAGCTTGGAATCTTGTTTTACCTCTGAAACAACAAATCGTATTTTTATCATAACTTTCTCATATGATATTCAAATTACTCAATTTAAGTTGCGTTGAAAATATATTAAATTTATATACAACTTTTATTCAAAATATTATTTTAAATTCAGACTCTAAATGATTCAAAATTGACCTGAAATATAAATTTTAAAATTAAAAAAATTTTTAATAAATTTTTAAAAATAGTTATGTAGCTTAAAAATTTATAATTTTTTTACTGTAGATAAATATATATTTTTTAATATATTATGTAAAAATTTTGGAGTCAAATTAGCTATTGAAAATTTTATAAAAATAATAGAATGACTTGTTGTCTTGAATATTTAGTGCAGAAAATTTATGCAGAAAGTTAATCCAAATTTTTAATTTTTAAATATTTTTTAACTTAAAAAATTATAAAATTTTAATATGTTGTTCATAGTCACGGGACTTTTAAATCTAACGATTCAAATATTAAACATAGGATTCGAATTCAAGAAACATTAGCTCATGGTATGTAGGAATATTTGGACATACTCTCGACGAGTCTTATTATATTTTATTTACTTAAAATGAGTTTTATAATGAAAGCATGTGTTGTTTGAATTATTTAAATATGATGATATTTTATGAATAAATACATGCTATGTTTTGAATGTGCCATGAAATATGAAAAATGATTATTTTTAAAATTATGATTTAAATGAAACATAGTTCTAACGATGCCCCTAATTATATCCGACCGCTAGAAAAAAAGAATATAGCGAGAAGTGATGTAATAAGGGTGGAATCATAGTTAGATGATCATGGATGATATCATGCCATACATATTATGTTAGGGTCGCTCCCTAATTACTGGTGTTCGTTGAACGGGTGTATGTGTTGTGTCGCAAGTGTCAATCCAATATAATTTTGAACTCTTGATATGAAATCAAGGTAAATGAGTATATATAAGCCAATGACTGAAACAAAAAAGGATTGACAAGATAAAGTTATTTAATGTTGAAATGAATTGATATTTTATAATTTCATGGGCATATGTTAGTATTATATAACCTGACTCACACTAGCCTAGTGCTTAAAACGTAGTTATACGGAACAATTTCAAGTAATGAGAACGAGGTGGAGCGCGACTGAAGGCAGATGACCTTAGTCAGTTTTTGTTATCCACTGTTATGTGCATTATAGGAACGTTAGTTCTTTTGAACTTGTATAATTTTGATGGCGGTTATGCCGGACTGTGGCCAGAGTCATAGTTGTATATATGAATGTAATAATACTTATATATTTTGAATGACACGTTAGCTTTGGTTTAATTTAAATAAGTTTTTGCATATTTTATTTGCATTCAAGAATAAATATCTTGAATTGAAAGAAAATCCCTAAATTGAGTTAAGTAAAAAGGCCTCAGTGAGTGAATCTCACTAGCTGGTCATGAAGATACTATAATAAGGGTGGACCCATGTGTATAAATGGGTTAGGTAGTGATAATAAGAAGGTTTTCTGAGTAGGGATCTTATATCTAACACCAGCATCTGTGAGAAGATTCCAGTTTGGTATCTCAGTTTGTTTGGATCACTCAATTTTGGTTCAATGTGTCTCGAACATTTGTAATTCATTCTTGGTTTATCTCAGTTTGTTTGGATCACTTGGTTTTGGTTCGATATATCTCGAATATTTGTGAGTCATTGAAGTCATAAGATCTTGGCAAGGTAGAACTACACAAGTGTCGAGAAAATCGTGACTCTAGATCAAATTTTTACTGCTTGAACTTGACTAATATTTGTTACCAAAAGGTAAATCGGTAGCAATGTTACTCTGTTTGAGAGAAATTTTTGCCAAGGTGAAGATTGTTGAATTTGGCGACATTGACCAAAATTTGGTATCGAAAGGTGCATCAGTGGCAGTGCTACCATATTTGGGCGAAGTTTTAGCCAAGGTGGAGATTGTTGAATTTGGTGAACTTGACCAAGATCTGGCACCAAAAGATGCATCTATAGTAATGTTACTCTGTTTGGAAAAGTTTTTTGTCAAGGTAGAGATTGTTGGATTTGGTTTTAAACTTCTAGTTGAATTTGGATTCAAACTCCTAACCTATATATACAGCTCTTATGATTGTGTATTCTGGGGAGAAAAAAACAGAGAGATGTAGAATGAGGGAGTTGGTGGCTCTGCAACCACTAGTGAGAGAGTGAGATACAATATGTCTTTTAATCTGTAAATCTTTCTCAAATAGTGAATGTGTTTCACCACTCGAGAATGTAGGCAAGTTGCCAAACCTGGTAAATCATTGTGTTTATGTGTGTGTGTGTGTGTGAATGGTGTGAATCAATTTAGGGCACAACCTATTACGAAAATGTGTGTGCTAAAAATAGTCTCTTATGCATTATTGTGGTAAAGAAAAATTGTATTTTTTTATTACGTTTTTTTTTTGTTACGATCGATTGTGATAATTTATATATTGGCTCACTATATGTATAATTTTTTTGATTGTGTGTTGTAGCCGCTCTCTAGATATAATCAAGAGAGATGTAAGACTTAAACTTTGAATATGCATATTTATAAAATAAAGATGAAATACAATATCAATTTTAACCCTGGATGACGAATGTATATAATTTAAAAATTTTAGTAACCAACACTACTATAAACTATGTTTTTCTTATTAAAACGTTTAGGTTTTCCGCGATGGCTGCCCCTTGCTTGATTCCATAACTAGAAGTAATCACACCAGTTTATAAATTTAATCCAACACTTTTTAGTGGTGTGTCTGCCAAAAAATATTCCTTATAACAAAATGCCATTAATCAAATAATCAAATTTACGGTCACAAGTTGTTCAAGTCTCAATAAATAGTTTGTGCTCGTTAGGATGGATATATAATGACACTATGACAAACACATGAAATTGCTATTATACAGAATGTTGGAATTTGGAAAGTACAATCATCATACAATTGATTATAGTAGCTGCTAGCTTGCTAGCTAGGGTTTAGGGCGGGGGTCGTCGACTTTATATAAAGGGACCACTAGACCTAATTAATAAAAGTCACTAAATTATTGGACTTTGACAAGTGGAAAAAAGGGTAAAAAGAGACATAATGCCGGTAGGTGAAAGATAAATTATATTCTTCTCTGGAAATAGAAGAATTCTTTCCTCATCTAAATTTTTTACAGAAAACATTGTTTTTTGGGAGAGAATTATAAAATAAATTCAATAGTTTGAGTATAGGAATAAATTAAATCTTGTAGTTTTAATCCAATAATAATTTAAATTATCGGTTAATCTCTGTCTATCTAGAGCTAACGAAACCAACTGATCTCCACCCAAAATACACGAAAATGACTTCTCATGGTGCTACCCCTATTTTAAAGCCCTAATCGAACTAATTAACAAGATAAATTAAAGAGTTTGATTTTGGATTTATTTAAAGAAATAATATTTATATATTATTTTTTGAATGAGAATGGTTCGATTATGGTTTTAAAAAGAAAAAAACCATATACGATGTGGTTTCAGTGCATTTTGTGCGGGAACAAGTTGGTTTTTGTTAATCCTAGGTTGATAGAGACTAACAGATGATATAAATTGCTATTGAATTAAAACTATATGGTTTGATTTGTTATAATTAAAATTATATGATTTAATTTGTTTCTATGGATAAATTCTGTGATTTTTTATGCAATTCTTCCTTTTTTTATAACTCATATCCGGCCCATTGGACCGACTAACCCGGATCAATCATACAATTCATAAATGGGGGCCCATTTAAAGTCAGGGCAAATTTCGTATAGATTGTCTAAATATAGAAATTGATAGCATGCGAGTGGGAGTGGAATCACAAATCAAAGACTTCACGAAACTTCTGATGGATAGGTGACTAATACCACTCACGCTAACTTCCGAAGATAGAAAGAAAAAATCACTAGGATGAATTAATGGTTGAGTTTGGAAATTTAAATTTTTTTTATCGCTATATTTAGGAATTCAAAATTAGGCTCTTATCAAATTGCGTTAAACTTGAGTAGATAAAAATCCTCTTACTATGTAGTGCAAATCCGACCCGATCGAGACCCCTATTTTTGGATAGTTCTCAAACACACCCAAGAAAAATGACATTTTTTAGTTAAAAAAAAAAAAAAAACTACCCCAAACAGGCTTGCGACGCTTGATTTATCTATCAACATTTTGAGTTACTCTGAGCCGCCCAATTAGTCCGTATTCCTAATTGGACGCTAAGGTTCATTGCTTGTGACAGACCTCCAATCTAGCATAACCTATCGTTTGAAATTTGTCGCGCGCAAAAACAATTTAGTGGCCCACACGTTATATATATTTCTAACAGCATCTCCAACCCATCTCCATCTCAAATTGAGCAGAGGCGGAACTCCAAAATATTTCGGTGCAAGAAAAATAATGTACATGTTATATGGTCTTTCTAAACATTCTTTGTATTTATCTTTCTGTTATGGTCTCCAAATATTCATTACATTTACTCTTCTATTATGACTCTCCTAAACATAATTCTTGCGCCCGCCGTTGAAATTGAGCCTTCGAATATGAAGACCAAACCAAAAAAAAAAAAAAATTATCTCAATTTTCTCTCTCTACTATTTATTTTATCCAAAATTTATATTTTACCCTATTTATCTTTTATTCTAAATTATAATACCATCAATGCCATTTATATTTTTTTCTATATACTTTTTTATAACTTTTACGTTTAGAATTCATTTTCTAATAAAATTAGTACTATTAAAAAGATATCGACAATGCCTTTAAAATGAGTATAATTTTAAATATATTTAATAAAGACTTAAAAATCACAATTTCATAGTAAATAAAATTCACCTTGATTTCAAGGGCTAAGATTATAATAGAGTAAATTTTAGAGTTATTAAAACGACGTCGTTTTAATAAACTTCAGGAACACTTTAAGAAAATTTTAATAAACTTCAGGAACACTTTAAGAAAATTTATTTCATTGTAATCTCAGCCCTTTAAATCATGTATATACATGATTTGAAAATATGGAAAAAACTTGATAGCAAACGTTTTTGGCAGGCTATTTCAGACAATAATTTTGAGAAACTTTTTTGAAAAATGTGTGATAATAAAAATGACGGTGCAATGGTATTTTTAAACTTTTCACCTTTTGTTTCTTAAAACACGAAAAATAAAAATCAAGTGCAATCTGCAGACATGTAATAATCCCCGACTCCCAACTTGATGTTTTGATTCATTATTTTATAGTTACTGTAGGACAAATCATTCATGAAAATAATCAGATTCATCTCATAATTGTATCCACATAAGCTCTCAATATGTTTAGGTCAGCTTTTCATAATTTATCACAAAAATTTAAAATGTTTAATTAAATAAATTGTTAAATACCTTTTTTATGTTGCAAATGTCTAGAATACAATTTTTTTCAGCCAAATGCATGTTTTTTCACCCGCATTTTAACTTTTAAGTAGAAAAGGTATGAACTCTTTTATTTATATACTAGCGATTTGTCCATGTCTAAAGGCACTCCCAACCGTAAATCCAATGTTTTCTTTCAATCTCTCTACAATATGTGTGTGCGTGCGTGTATATATATATATATAGAAGTCGAATCCGGGAACACAAGTTTTGACACAATTTTAGATATTCCATCTTAACCCTTGAAATTAGCCCTATCAAGGGTTGAGATTACTTTTCAGAGTTATTAAAACGACGTAGTTTTAATAAACTTCAGGAACACTTTAGAAAAATTTACTCCATTGTAATCTCAGCCCTTGATTTCAAGTGTTAGGATGTAGTGTCTAAAATTGTGTCAAAATTTGTGTCCCCGGATCCGTCCCCCCCTATATATATAATATATATATATATATATATATATATATATTTGTATTTTCATTGTTTTCTATAGCAAATTCGTCTTTTTTGAATAAAAAACAAAGAGGCATAATTTCAAATTCTTAAGCAAATACATCCATCCAAAACTCTATTTTTCATCTTTACAGTGCAATAACATACAAAGAATAGGAGATCTTTTATCTATATGTACTTTAATAACTCAAATAAGCACAAAAAATTATACATTGGAGTTTAGAAAAATCTCATTTTGGGTGTCGAATATGTTGAAAAAGCTAAATAATATATTATTCAAAATTGGTACCAAAAACTATAACACATTTTTTTTGAATAAATAAGTTAAAGAATTTAGCTTATAAGACCCTGTTTGGGGCAATGTTTTTTTAGGCTTTTTAACTATTTTGGTTTTCGAGTTTTTTTTTGTTTATTTTATCTTTAGTGATTCTTTTTTCAAATTAGATAAAAAAATACATTATCAAACTCCTCTGGTCAAGAAAAACGAAAAAAATCTAAGATTTTGATTTATGGCCCTACCCTCATTATTGTGGTCTCTCAATAATATTTGGCGAGGAATAAGGGGAAAATGATTAATAAACGAGTGAATGTAAACTAAAACTGACCAAAAAAAAATGGAGAATGGGGTGCTTGATGTACCTTATAGGCATAGTACTGTATTGTCCATATGATTTGGGCCCACTGAGGGTTCAATACTAAAACAAAAACCGTTCAAGTTTTAGGTATCATTCAGTAGATCACTCATGAGAAATTTTAGATTGATAGTATATTGGTAACCATACGATTGAACCACTTTTTTTCTTGAAAAATGAATGAAAAGTATATTTTTGAAAATAA
>BRYF01000020.1:6120000-6125000 GCA_030159135.1 Actinidia polygama
AATTATTGATATATATATATAGTAAAGATATTATGGTATATTTTTTAAAAAATAGGGGTAAGTTTGTCTTTTTATATATTAATCGGGGTAAACGGGGCGGGTTCGGGGTGGCGGGGTAAAACCCGAACCTGCCCCGATTAGCAATCTGGTTACGATTTATTTCCCATACCCGTCCCGCCCCTGTTTATTGAGACCCCAAACCTGTCCCATTCGGGGCGGGGTGGGGTCCGTCGAGTTCGAGTCAAATTGCCATCCCTACGTATAATAATAGTATGTGAAATTTACACACTTTATGAGTGTGTAAAATATGTGTGTAACTTTTCTCAAAGAAGAAGTGCTTTACATATTGAAATTTATAACAAAATATGGAAAGGAGTATAGGATCATTCCATCAAAAAAAAAAAAAACTGTAAAGGACCAATTTTTGAGAATTGGTAGAGTAAATTTTTACGATAAAAGGTCATAAACCACCTTGGACACAACTCGATGATATGAATTTTTCATCTCGTGCTGATAATCATACACAAAATATTAAATTAATAAAATATTATTAATTACGACATGCAAGATTTCATAATTTCATAACAGACCGTCCAACATATCAAGGATTTGTATATATTAATCACCAAACTAGATCTGGGTTGGCCCAATGACTTGTAAACTTTATTGTAAAATTCAAATTTTAAAGTTCAAAAAATATGGTCCATATGTAAATACCATTTATATCTTAACAATTTTTTATGTAGTCAGTTATTAATTTTATCCAAATCTGGCCCAATTTGACGGGGTATTATATTAAATTCCCAAGCTCAGCTCTAAAAACTTTAAATTTCTCAAGCCCAGACATTAAGCCTATTTGTTCGGGCTCGTAAACGTTAAATTAAGTACTTATATTTAATTGATTCTAATTCTTTTTAAAATTTAGTATAACATTCGTATTCTATAGTACATAAGAAAAATTTAACTAAACTCATTTTCTTTAGCACTTAAAAGATTTTGTATAATTTATAAAATTAAGTGATCACATTAACCATAAATTTTATATCAAAATAAAAATATTTTCAAGTCTAGTACAAATATATATTATCCACGAACATCATACCAAATAAAATATAATCCCTTTTAATTTTTAAATAGTTGTACAGATAATAATATAAAATAAATAATATATTAGATATTTTGGCCAGGAAGGACTGGGTCGGGCTAGAAATTATGTTTCCTATCCCATCCCAATATATTAATGGGTTTGAAGCATGAACCCGGCTTATCCCAATAAGCCAAAATAACGAACTCAAAACCCTTAAAAAAATGATCATCTAGGTTGGGCGGGCCAATGGGCCGATGCCCACCCCAAGTTGTATGTATATGAAATTGAGCCAAGCAATTTGTCCGCCTATTTTGTAGCTTAGTTTCTCCTCGTACTGTATATACTCAACCTATGTATACTTTAATTATCCTTACGCAATAACTATTTTTTTTATATAACTCTACCAAAATGAACTAGAAAAGAAAAAATAAAATAAAATAAAATCTGATCAAAGAATAAAAAATAAAAATTACTATAAAAAATGGAAAAAATGTAGTTTAACCAGGCAACACTTATTAACAAAATGCCGGGTTGCTTTCTAATTTAACATAATAAACACACAAAATAATTTAAAAATCACTTTTAAATAGAAAGTAAGGACAAGAAATTATTGAACTACTACTGAAAAAGAGTGCCAAAATTTGTCGGCCGAGACGTGGCCGAGACCGTGGGACATTGGGACAGAGTGACTCGTGAGCCACCAGAACGAAGAGTGTCACTTCCCTTTCTTCAACCCCTCCGAGCCCTACACTAGGAGTCTGGGACTCGGCGTGGGCTGTACGGTCGGGCCCCCTCTGACGTAGACAGGCCCATATTCGTGTGAGGGATATAAAATCAATATGGGTGAGAATTGTGTGTGCGCGCGCATAAAATCAATATGGCCCATATTCGTCCTTGGAAATTATTTCTGTATCCTCTCACTTGTCCGAAATAATTTTTTACTTTAAAAATACAGTATTTTCTTGCTTTGATTTTTGAGGAATTGAAAAATATTAAAATTTATTCAAATAGAGAAAAAAATCTACTAAAGACAAGAAATTACCTAATTAATTAGGTAAAAATATTTTTTTATCTTTAGTAAAAAAAATCAAATTAAATAATTTTTTTATATTTTTGAACTCATCTCGTAAAGAGGAATTGAAGAAATACAATTTTTTATATAACGATTAAAAATTCAATAAACACGAAAAAAGTAAAAATCGAAGCAGTTAAAATATTATTTTGAAAGTTAAATCAAACAAAACTTAGTTTCTAAAACTATTTTGCAACTTACCTTTTGCTAGGGGCTTGAGAAAAGAAAGGGAATGGGGGGAAAATGGGCCCAAATTCAACCACGACAGGGTTTTAGTACTTGGGGACAATACATAAATTCTCAATCCAAGCTTTTGTTGGGTGTATTAACTTATATTATACATGCAAAAGGGTAAAGATTAAGACTTACCTCTTCGGGTGAACCCAAAATTGAGATATAACATGCTTCGATGTTATACTAATATTCTCAACTACAAATAATGACCAACATTACGAACCCGAGAGTTCAGATAAAAAAAATTTATTTTATAGAATTTATTGAGTAGAGTATTCATAAAAAAATTCAGACGGATCAAACATCAATAGTTACATAATTGAATCACATTTTGCTTGAAAAATTAAATTCAAAAACTATAAAATCAATGTGATTTCAATCTTGTGGCTATTAATGTCCAATCTATCTGAATATTTTTAAGAATAACTTACTCAATGAGACCTAAACTATGAACGATTTTAATCATATTATTAAATCACTAGTGAGCCCAAATCATGCTGACTGCAAAGGGTTGTGGGCCATTAAGCAACATACGGCACTCCCAACGGTACCCATTCGCAAGAGTTTAGGGTGCGTGATGTGCAAATTGCTGGTTTCATTCATTTTTTAGCTCTCATTCAGTAAATCATGTATTAAAAAAATCAGATTGATCAAAAATCAATAACTTCATAATTAAACAATATTTGTATTATGAGTTGAGTAATTATGAAAAAAATTAAATTGATGAAATATCAAGAGTTATTTACTCTTTTGACTAATTTAATTTATAATTTATTCTCAAAATCATACTTTTTACTCATTTTCTCAAAACCATAAGCCACAAGGAATTTTATGTGGAGGGTATTTACTTTCTTCAAATGGCCCATTTCATTAAATTTTCCACGTGGTTATAGTTCAATGGGTATGCGGATCGGGTTTCATGTAGGGTCCGACTGTCAGCTTGATTTGTTTCCAGATTTATCAAATTGGCCCCACCCTTATTTTGAGTTATTTTAGTTGTTTTGATTTCAGAGTTTTTTATATTTTTTATCGTTTGATCAAAATTTATGTTTTTCAGTCTTTAAGAAAAATATATTTTAAAAAAAATTAAAGACAAAAAATAGCATATTTGTCGAGAAAAAATAGTTTTTTTTGTCTTTATTAATTTTTTTTAATTTAAACCAAAAATTATATTTTTGGATTATCTCGTCATGAAGAACCCAAAAATAAAATAAATTTTGATGAACTGTTAAAAAATCACTAAAGACGAAAAAACTCAAAAATCATCTATTTTAATATTGTTGGAGATGATAGTAAAAGTGTAATCAATTAAATCTAAGCAATCTCCATTTTAGTAAAATGTAGAAAATATTTTAGCTCGTATACGATCTTCCTCTAAAAAAAATTATCACAAATAGTAAAATATTTTTCCTTTAAAAAAATTTACCACAAACAGTAAAATATTTCATTCTTCACACTTTGTTTTTATAAATTATTTTTGAGAATATAAAATCATTTTTTAATATTTTTAAAAAAACACATTTTTTAAAAAAAAAATCTAGATAAAATAAAATTTCTAAAAATTATTATGAAAAAATAATTCTAAAAACTATACCAAATATAATAAAAAAATTAGTTTTTTTTTAATAAAAATAAACACAAATAAAAAAACAAGGGCTCAAACTTTAAGCCCAACAGTTGGAATCTGGGCCCGATTCTTCTTGGAGCTTCATAAACGACGGCGTATTAATTCATTTACTTTTACGGTTCTACCCCAAGCATCACAAAACACGTGAGGCTTTTGCAAACCTGTCGGGCCCACCATTCATTCCACCGTACTTCAAAGTTATTCGACGTATACGATCGTACAATAGTGCTTTTCATACTTGCACAAAGCGCGTGTGCCCCAATGTCCATAATATTTCACATGAACCATTCCGATTTTTATTTGGGCTAACCCACTTTTACTCAAAAAAAAAAACTATTTTTATTTGACAAATGAGTTAGAATTATTTTGAATATATATATTTTTTAAAAAATTAATTTTTTATTTTTAAATTTATTAAAATATTAAAAATATATAAAATTTTAATCAAACGAGAAAAAAATAAAAAAGATGAGAAAATCAGAAAACCTCTTTGATTCTTTGTGCATTAATTTTCTTAATTTTGTACCTAGTGTATTAAATTAAATTTTACGCGGTCCTTTGATAATTACAAAATATTACCTTATACCTTATAAGTTTTATATTATAAAAAGGCCCTTGAATTCTTTTTTATTTTTTAAAGTTTTTTATATTCCAACTTTTTTTTTGTTTCTTACCTCAAACAAATCAGAAATAAAAAAATAATAAGAACTTCATCATGTCAAAATCACGATCAATCTCACAGACTTAAAAATAAAAGCTCAAAACATTTTTTTAATAAAAAAAACTTAAAAGGTAACATCTAGCACAACTTTTAAGATAAAAAAATAGAATTTACTGGTTTATTTGTCAAATATGCACAATAACCACCAGGGGCGGAGCCAGAAGATTGGTTCAGTGAGGTCAAAATCATATAATTTTAGAATAATAGTGTAATTTTTTTTTCAATGGGGTCAAATTGGTGTATTTTTTTCTATTGAAGT
>BRYF01000020.1:6152500-6155000 GCA_030159135.1 Actinidia polygama
ATAAAATCTCGAGTTTTATTTGTGAAGAACCTATGGTTTAGAATGTAATTCTTTTTGCGAGAAGAACAATGGTAATATTTTTTCAAGAGGTTTCATAAACAAGGCTTTAATAAGTTTTTCTATTCACATTCATTTATTTTATTAATTTTTTTGTTATTGCATTAAAACTGAATTATGCTGTATTCAATCCATAGGGAACGTTTACATATCTGTTTGGTAACAATGCTGCCATTATTTTTCCCGCGCCATGTGTTACAAGTTGAATTATAAAGATGGGGATGTCAAGTGCCTTCTTTTCAACGAAGGCTTTTGATCCTGTACGTGCGTGCTCCGCACTTAGAGATTATTCACAACCCGTACTCATATTGTCAATACTAATGTGAGAATTGGTAGGTTAGAAACGATGTACGTAAAGTAAAAACACACAACAATATACATAATTCGGCATGTGTGCTTATGTCCACGGAACAAAAAAAAAGTAATGCATTATAGAAAAAGAGAATGATTACAAGAAGTCTCTCGGCATTCTCTTTACTCTACTTCTCACTATTCTACTCACTCACAATCCTACCATCTCTAGACCAAGGGAAGGAAGTAATAAATTTCTAACATAATTGTTATCCTATTTTAACTAAAAGATTAATTCAAGAATTTTAATTAACTCGAGAGTTCTACTCCCATGATTACTTCATGTGGGCCAATTGAGTATGGACTAGCCCAACAATTCTCTCCCTCCAAAACCATCGGAGAAGAATGCTTCCCGACATTCTTCAGTTGATGTCCACCCTGGCTATGTCCCGACATAGCCCGGGCTTCTCAAAAGTAACTACATTCGTCAACATGTCTAGTGAATTCTCATCAGTGTGGATCTTCACAGGTTTCAACAGTTGTTGCTCCATCACTTCGCGTATCCCGTGATAGTAAATGTTGATATGCTTAGTGCAAAAATGGTATATGAAATTCTTGCTCAAGTTTAGAGTACTCTAACTATTACATGCACTTTATACTGGTTTTACTTGATACCCAGCTCTTGGAAAAAGCGCTTCACCCACAACATTTCCTTCCGAGCTTCCACTGCAACAATATACTTGGCTTCTGTTGTAGATAAAACAACGCATTTCTACAACTTGGATTGCCACAATATGGGTCCTTCAATAAAGGTAAATAGGACCCTGATGTATATTTTCTTCTATCAAAATCGCATACCATATCGGAATCCTTATAACCCTCCAAAATTAGTTAAACTCCACCAAAACACAAGCACATCTTCGACGTACTACTTGAGAATCCACTTGAAGTAGAATCCACTTGACAACTTTTTAATGGTCTTTCCTTGGTTTGGAAATAAACCTGTTCACTTGAGCAATGTTCGATCTGGTACAAACCAAAACATACAGCAAATTGTCAACTGGATATGAGTACAGGACTGATGCCATCTCTTCCGTTTCTTTCCTTGAAAAAAAACAGGAAGTCTTACTCAACTATGATCTCACAAAACGGGAGATATACAACACTTAGAAGGACCCCTGGTTGAAATTAATGTTCATCGTATAGAATTATATCCAAATTTCCATCGATGTTAGTCCGATCAATTAAGCTGTAGCCAATTAAGGCCCTGTTTGACGTTGATTTTTTTGATTTTTTTTAGCTGCTGTTGTTTTTAATTTTTTCGTCTTTAGTAAACTTAATTTCATCATTTGATCAAAATCTTATACTTTTTCAGCTCCCGAGAAAAATTTAAAAATATAATTTTTTTTGTTTAATTTAAAAAAATTTACTAAAAACAATAAAAAAATCACTTTTACTTTACTAATGCTCTGACTTGTTGAATTTGACCTTACCTGTTGCAATGAAATTGCTGTATACTGATTCTTTTTGGCTTCCTCTGGTGTAGATAGCTCTACACGCTTTATCTTTCGAGAAAAACACACACATTTGAATGTCTTTTTCTTTATTTTTATAATTAACAATATAGTATTGATGCTTAAGGCTCCGTTTGGTAATGCTTAAAAATTAAGCTTTTTTTTAAGTTTGTTATTAAAAAGGCCAATTTTTATTTTTATTTTTTCTGCTTTTCTAGCTTTACTTTAGCTAAAATTAAGCAAATAAGCAAAATCAGAAAATCAGAAAAGTCAACTCTGATTGACTTTTTGGCATATTTTAAGCAAAAAAACCAGCCAAAAAACTAAAAAAAACTAGTGCCAAACGGAGCCTAAATGTCCATTACTAAGCACAAAACCCTAATTGAGCATCAAAAGTCCCAATTGAACACTCATCTAAACAAGAGATTATTTGGTGCTCTTAAAGTAATACTTCACATCAGTCAATGAATGACATATATACATATGTTGATCACAATGTAGATAAAAATGTAGTAGACCCCACTGTTTAAACCAATTATTCTAAAATTAAAATACCACTAGAATTTTCTCTAAGAGCACTAAATAATTTCTCCATCTAAACACACACATTTTATTTTAAAACAGGCAATCAAAATACA
>BRYF01000020.1:6192500-6195000 GCA_030159135.1 Actinidia polygama
GAATCATTGGTACCATAGAGCATAATCAAGTATATACGTCCAACTCCATATTTATCTCCCCTGGCCTAGAAACTAGTGTACATTTTGTATTTTGGGTTTATTATATTGGGATAATTACATTAACAGCACCCTGAATTTTGAATTTTGACTCGTTTTTAACCACACCCAAAACTATTTTACCTCAACACCATACTCAATAGATCATTCCTGTGATACTTAACATTCTTCCGTTACATTGCCACTACTGAATTAGCAGAATACAGGCACATGACCATCACGTGCTACCTTTAAACTATGGTATGACTGGTATGCCCCATTCAAAATCCTTGGATCAAATCCAGTTGTCAGATATCAAACCTGGTCCTCTCTTATGACAATTCTTTGTCATATTTGACACTTGCGTCTGGACACTGCTGGTGCTCCCCACCCTCCGTGCATCTTTTGTTATTTAAAGCTTATTTTTTTTCTTACAAATAAATATTGTTTCTAAGTATAACAAACTACTGACCTTTGGTAATTGGTATTGCAGATCCTTATCACTAGATTTTTCTATGAAGGGGGCATGCCTACAACATCCAATATATATTGTGGTCCTGCAGAAATCGTCCAATATAAATGGCAGTTGAAGCCCGAATTCAATATAAGTTTTGTACTTGATAAATCCGAATATAATTTCTCAATATGCAATGTCAAGCGTCAAATTCAAGTAAGTCCTCTCCATACTACTCTTGCATGTGGAATTAGATACTTTTGTCTAGAAAACCTTAGCTTCGTAATATGGTGGATGGAATAGTTGCCAAAGTAGAAACCAGAAATGGGAAACGATAATGGAATCGAAAGCAGGTAATGCAGATGAAAAATAAAGTGCAAAATATATATTTCACATATTAGTCTAACATATTTGAAATATATATTACACTTAACATATGACAACTTCAAGCGGTCCACTAACATATGCAATGAAGAGCAAAATATATATTTCATATGCTAGTTTAACATCTTAGGTGTTGTTTCATAAAACTAAATGCTGAAAAATAAAAAATAAGTATTGGAAACTAAATGTTGAATGTTTTAATTTAATAAGTTGTTTGATAAAAATATAAGAACTGAATTAAAACTAATTGATATATTCAACAATCTAAATCTAAATCTAAATCTAATTTTTATGTTCAACAAAATTAATTTTTTTTAATTTTCTCTTTCAATTTATAAAAGTTGTGGTGGCTTGACGGTGGTTTGGTGATAGTGATGTGGCGGCAGTGGTATTGATACTAATATAATCATGTCGGTGGTTCTTGTAATAGCAAGCGATGGTGATTGTTGTGGTGGAGGTATGGAAGAGGTGGGGTGGTAGATTGGGTAATAGAGTTGGAGGAGGAGGGTGGCCGCAGCGGCGGCAACGACAATGGTTATGGTATTGGTAGTGGAGATGGAGACTGGTTGTAGTAGCGGAGGGTGGTGGGTATGGTGATAGTGTGGTGGTTGAATGGTGGAGGCAGTAAATGGTGGTGGTGGTAGTATTGGTAAGTGGAGGGATGGTGGCGGTGGAGGCAAAGGGTGCAATGGTGACAATGGTAGTAGTGGTGGTGTTTTAATGGTGATAGCGGTGATGGTCGTGGTATTGGTAGTGGAGGGATGGTGGTTGTGAGATGGAGGTAGATAGGTGGTGATAGTATGGGGGCGGTGGCTGCAATGGTGAACTGGTAATGGGGTGGACAAAGGTAAAGGTGGATCATAGTTGCAACGGTAGAATGGTGGTGGTGGTGGAGGTGTAGAGGGTGGTTATGGTTCTCAACGGTGACGGTGGAGGGATGGTGGTGCTCATAGTATTAGTAGCGATGGTGGCAACTGTAGAATATTGGTGATGGAGAAGGTGGTGGTGGGGTGAGTGCCGGCCCTAAAGTTGTTGGGCCCTAAACGAACTCATAATATGGGGCCTTTTATATATTCAAATAGTTTTTATAAATTTATATAAACAAAAACTTCAAAAGGATGTCATTATAAAAAAAATGAAGATGCATAATATTTTTGTTATGCATTTAGGGAGAAAAAGAAGAGTATCGATTGTCTTGTATTATACTCTATTAAGTACATCAAATAAATATAGTTCAAGAATTTTATAGTTTCGATAGGGAAATAAAAAAAATTAAGATTTTTGTTTGTGTATTAGTTAAACTTTAGCCTTTTTCTTGTAATTTTTTTAAATAATACTTTGTGTAAAATACATGCCACTAGTTTTGCTCTTTTACATATTAAAATAGAAATTAAAACATCTGAGTTTAGTTTGTACATAATAAGACTTATATGATTTATTTTTTGTAACTTAGCCTCCAAAAAAAGTTAATTAATGCGAAGAGCAAGTACGAGAGTTGAAGTATAAGATTCAAACGCGGGGATTTACAACCAATACCCACTAAGCTACATTAATCTTTCATTAACAATTTTGAAGCTTTTATATATAATATTATTCATACTTTTTTGGGGGGGCGTAAGGCGGGGG
>BRYF01000020.1:6200000-6215000 GCA_030159135.1 Actinidia polygama
CTAATAGTTAATGCCTTATAATGTACTTTGTCTATTTCTAATTAAGCTGATTTAAATTTTTGAGTAATGAGTGGTGCCTCTTTTGTATTTGTTTTGTTTTGCGAGGACTAATGATATTAACTATCGTGTTCAACTTCAACCTCAAGTTAATTAGGTATTATTAGTCAATGACTTATGCTGTAATTGGTCTATTTCCAATTTTATGCTGCTTTGTATTTTTGATTAATGAGTAGTGACTATTTTTCTGTTGTTTTGTTTTGCGAGATCTAATGCTATGGACTATCGGACTCGATTGGATGTACCACACAAATAGGTATGCCTAGGCCCAAGTACACTCAAATACATGTTTCCACACCTTTAAATCTTAAGGTACGTAACAATTGCTTTAAATTTTGTATATTTATCTTCTTGAATGATATCGGAAACTTTGTCGGCAATAATTCACTTGAGTTTGAAGTTCCCCGGGTTCAACTTCAAGCTCAAGTTTATTATGTGATATTAGTTAATGCCTTATAATTTACTTTGTCTATTTCAAATTAAGCTAATTTAAATTTTTGAGTAATAAGTGGTGACTCTTTTGTATTTGTTTTGTTTTGCGAGGACTAATGGTATTAACTATCGTGTTCAACTTCAACCTCAAGTTAATTAGGTATTATTAGTCGATGCCTTATGTTGTACTTTTCCCATTTCAAATAGTGATGATTTGACTTTTTGATTGATGAGTAGTGACTGTTTTGCAATTGTTTTGTTTTGCGAGGACTAATGCTATGGACTGACAAGTTCAACTTCAAGCTCAAGTTAGTTTGGTATTGTTAGTCGATGTCTTATGTTGTACTTTGCCCATTTCAAATAGTGATGATTTGACTTTTTAATTGATGAGTAGTGACTGTTTTGCAATTGTTTTGTTTTGCGAGGACTAATGCTACTGACTACCGGACGCGATTGGATGTACCATACAAATAGGTATGCCTAGGCCCAAGTACACTCAAATACATGTTTCCACACCTTTAAATCTTAAGGTACGTAACAATTGCTTTAAATTTTGTATATTTATCTTCTTGAATGATATCGAAAACTTTGTCGGCAATAATTCACTTGAGTTTGAAGTTCCCCGGGTTCAACTTCAAGCTCAAGTTTATTATGTACTATTAGTTAATGCCTTATAATGTACTTTGTCTATTTCAAATTAAGCTAATTTAAATTTTTGAGTAATAAGTGGTGACTCTTTTGTATTTGTTTTGTTTTGCGAGGACTAATGATATTAACTATCGTGTTCAACTTCAACCTCAAGTTAATTAGGTATTATTAGTCGATGCCTTATGTTGTACTTTGCCCATTTCAAATAGTGATGATTTGACTTTTTGATTGATGAGTAGTGACTGTTTTGCAATTGTTTTGTTTTGCGAGGACTAATGCTATGGACTATCGGACTCGATTGGATGTACCATACAAATAGGGATGCCTTGGCCCAAGTACACTCAAATACATGTTTCCACACCTTTAAATCTTAAGGTACGTAACAATTGCTTTAAATTTTGTATTTTTATCTTCTTGAATGATATCGGAAACATGGTCGGCAATAATTGACTTGAGTTTGAAGTTCTCCGGGTTCAACTTAAAGAAGTTAATTATGTACTATTAGTTAATGCCTTATAATGTACTTTGTCTATTTCAAATTAAGCTGATTTAAAAGTTTGAGTAATGAGTGGTGACTCTTTTGTATTTGTTTTGTTTTGCGAGGACTAATCATATTAACTATCGTGTTCAACTTCAACAACAAGTTAATTAGGTATTATTAGTCAATTGATTATGTTGTAATTGTTCTATTTCAAATTTGATGCTACTTTGTATTTTCGATTAATGAGTAGTGACTAGTTTGCTGTTGTTTTGTTTTGCGAGGACTAATGCTATTGACTTTCAGGTTCAACTTCAAGCTCAAGTTAGTTTGGTATTATTAGTCCACGCCTTATGTTATACTTTGTCTATTTCAAATAGTGCTGATTTGACTTTTTGATTGATGAGTAGTAATTGTTTTGCAATTGCTTTGTTTTGCGAGGACTAATGCTAGTAACTATCGTGTTCAACTTCAACCTCAAGTTAATTAGGTATTATTAGTCAATAACTTTTGAGTTTATTTCCAATTTTATGCTGCTTTGTATTTTTGCTGATGTTTTGTTTTGCGAGGACTAATGCTATTGACTGTCAGGTTCAACTTCAAGCTCAAGTTAGTTTGGTATTATTAGTCGATGCCTTATGTTGTACTTTGCCCATTTCAAATAGTGATGATTTGACTTTTTTATTGATGAGTGGTGACTGTTTTGCAATTGTTTTGTTTTGCGAGGACTAATGCTACTGACTACCGGACTCGATTGAATGTACCATACAAATAGGAATGCCTCGGCCCAAGTACACTCAAATACATGTTTCCACACCTCTAAATCTTAAGGTACGTAACAATTGCTTTAAATTTTGTATATTTATCTTCTTGAATGATATCGGAAACTTGGTCGGCAATAATTAACTTGAGTTTGAAGTTCCCCGGGTTCAACTTCAAGCTCAAGATAATTATGTACTATTAGTTAATGCCTTATAATTTACTTTGTCTATTTCAAATTAAGCTGATTTAAATTTTTGAGTAATGAGTGGCGACTCTTTTGTATTTGTTTTGTTTTGCGAGGACTAATGATATTAACTATCGTGTTCAACTTCAACCTCAAGTTAATTAGGTATTGTTAGTCAATGACTTATGAGTTTATTTCCAATTTTATGCTGCTTTGTATTTTTGATTAATGAGTAGTGACTATTTTGCTGTTGTTTTATTTTGCGAGAACTAATGCTCTTGACTGTCAGGTTCAACTTCAAGCTCAAGTTAGTTTGGTATTCTTAGTCGATGCCTTATGTTGTACTTTGCCCATTTTAAATAGTGATGATTTGACTTTTTGATTGATGCGTAGTGACTGTTTTGCAATTGTTTTGTTTTGCGAGGACTAATGCTATTGACTGTCAGGTTCAACTTCAAGCTCAAGTTTGTTTGGTATTATTAGTCAATCACTTATGTTGTACTTTGTCAATTTCAAATAATGTTGATTTGAATTTTTGAATAATGAGTAGTGACTGTTTTGCAATTGTTTTGTTTTGCGAGGACTAATGCTATTGACTGTCAGGTTCAACTTCAAGCTCAAGTTAGTTTGGTATTGTTAGTCGATGCCTTATGTTGTACTTTGGCCATATCAAATAGTGATGATTGGACTTTTTGATTGATGAGTAGTGATTGTTTTGCAATTATTTTGTTTTGCGAGGATTAATGTTATGGACTACCGAACTCGATTGGATGTACCATACAAATAGGGATGGCTAGGCCCAAGTACACTCAAATACAAGTTTCCACACCTTTAAATCTTAAGGTAAGTAACAATTGCTTTAAATTTTGTATATTTATCTTCTTAAATGATATCGGAAACTTGGTCGGCAATAATTAACTTGAGTTTGAAGTTCCCCCGGGTTCAACTTCAAGCTTAAGTTAATTATGTACTATTAGTTAATGCCTTATAATATACTTTGTCTATTTCAAATTAAGTTGATTTAAATTATTGAGTAATGAGTGGTGCCTCTTTTGTATTTGTTTTATTTTGCGAGGACTAATGATATTAACTATCGTGTCCAACTTCAACCTCAAGTTAATTAGGTAGTATTAGTCAATGACTTATGAGTTTATTTCCAATTTTATGCTGCTTTGTATTTTTGATTAATGAGTAGTGACTATTTTGCTGTTGTTTTCTTTTGCGAGGACTAATGCTATTGACTGTCAGGTTCAACTTCAAGCTCAAGTTAGTTTGGTATTATTAGTCGATGCCTTATGTTGTACTTTGCCCATTTCAAATAGTGATGATTTGACTTTTTGATTGATGAGTAGTGACTGTTTTGTAATTGTTTTGTTTTGCGATGACTAATGCTACTGATTGTCAGGTTCAACTTCAACCTCAAGTTAGTTTGGTATTGTTAGTCGATGCCTTATGTTGTACTTTGTCCATTTTAAATAGTGATGATTTGACTTTTTAATTGATGAGTAGTGACTGTTTTGCAATTGTTTTGTTTTGCGAGGACTAATACTATTGACTGTCAGGTTCAATTTCAAGCTCAAGTTAGTTTGGTATTGTTAGTCGATGCCTTATGTTGTACTTTGGCCATTTCAAATAGTGATGATTGGACTTTTTGATTGATGAGTAGTGATTGTTTTGCAATTGTTTTGTTTTGCGAGGACTAATGCTATGGACTACTGGACTCGATTGGATGTACCATACAAATAGGGATGCCTAGGCCCAAGTACACTCAAATACATGTTTCCACACCTTTAAATCTTAAGGTACGTAACAATTGCTTTAAATTTTGTATATTTATCTTCTTGAATGATATCGAAAACTTGGTCGGCAATAATTAACTTGAGTTTGAAGTTCCCCGGGTTCAACTTCAAGCTCAAGTTAATTATGTACTAATAGTTAATGCCTTATAATGTACTTTGTCTATTTCTAATTAAGCTGATTTATATTTTTGAGTAATGAGTGGTGACTCTTTTGTATTTATTTTGTTTTGCGAGGACTAATGATATTAACTATCGTGTTCAATTTCAACCTCAAGTTAATTAGGTATTATTAGTCAATGACTTATGAGTTTAGTTCCAATTTTATGCTGCTTTGTATTTTTGATTAATGAGTAGTGACTATTTTGCTGTTGTTTTGTTTTGCGATGACTAATGCTATTGACTGTCAGGTTCAACTTCAAGCTCAAGTTAGTTTGGTATTATTAGTCGATGCATTATGTTGTACTTTGCCCATTTCAAATAGTGATGATTGGACTTTTTGACTGATGAGTAGTGACTGTTTTGCAATTGTTTTGTTTTGCGAGGACTAATGCTACTGACTGTCAGGTTCAACTTCAAGCTCAAGTTTGTTTGGTATTATTAGTCAATGACTTATGTGTTACTTTGTCAATTTCAAATAATACTGATTTGAATTTTTGAATAATGAGTAGTGACTGTTTTGCAATTGTTTTGTTTTGCGAGGACTAATGCTATTGACTGTCAGGTTCAACTTCAAGCTCAAGTTAATTTGGTATTGTTAGTCGATGCCTTATGTTGTACTTTGGCCATTTCAAATAGTGATGATTGGACTTTTTGATTGATGAGTAGTGACTGTTTTGCAATTGTTTTGTTTTACGAGGACTAATGCTATGGACTACCGGACTCGATTGGATGTACCATACAAATAGGTATGCCTAGGCCCAAGTACACTCAAATACATGTTTCCACACCATTAAATCTTAAGGTACGTAACAATTGCTTTAAATTTTGTATATTTATCTTCTTAAATGATATCGGAAACTTGGTCGGCAATAATTAACTTGAGTTTGAAGTTCCCCGGGTTCAACTTCAAGCGCAAGTTAATTATGTATTAATAGTTAATGCCTTACAATGTAGTTTGTCTATTTCAAATGAAGCTGATTTAAATTTTTGAGTAATAAGTGGTGCCTCTTTTGTATTTGTTTTGTTTTGCGAGGACTAATGAAAGAAAGAAGAAAAAAATGTTACACTGCAATTCAAATCACAAGTAATACAAATAATTGATAAAAAAAATTGACAGCAAAACTAGGGATATGTAAAACAGAAGATAAGGAAAGAAAATGTGTGGCATGCACCCAACCTTTACCAGGAACAGAAGAAAAAGTATCATCAGTTATCTAAACTTTGTTAGGGCTTGTATATGGAGTATAAGATAATAAATGATTTGATTGACCAGTCATATGATCATATGCACCAGAATCAATAATCAAAGGAAGAGTGGATTGGGACATAAATGCACTCATTGACTTCGAATTATCTGATCAGGTAAAGTTACCTGAGTGGACAAAAGAAGGTGAGGCAAAAGAAGAAGTATCCAATCGAGACATCACGCTACGAAGCAACTCAATCTAGGTGGTAGATAAAGTCATAGACTCAAAAGCCTAAAGGAGGAGGCTTGACCATTGTACAATGATGATAACTGCCATCATGGCCACCCACAAATCCTGAACGACCATCTCATCCTCAAATAGGATGACCATGGAGACGACAACAAGTCTTCCAAGTGTGACGAGGTCACTGTCACTGATCACAATGTAACTTATCGTTATCATCATCACCAATAAAAGTACCAGCATCACGATGGGTAGGCTGGCTGTGGCGCTCAAACTGGAGAACAGAAACAAGGGCCGACCGCTCAGAAGGAATAAGTGATAACATCACACCCCGACTGCTTTCCTCATTTTGTAGAAAGGCAAAGGCCTCTCTGAAGGAGGGAACTGGATCTATATTAAGTATATTGCACCGGACCTGATCATACTCATCTCATAAGCCTGTTAAGAACTTGAATACCCGTCTGTCAATAAGTTTTCGGGAGGCAGTAATATGAGCTTAACTTATAAAAGTGTAATCAGCCAGGTGATCAAGGCGATGCCATAAAGTAGTAAGAGCAGAATAGTACTGTACGGACGTCATCTCAGCCTGGTCCAAATGGTATACACTCCGTTGCAGATTATACACCTGTGCCATATTACCTCGTCGGGAGTAGATCTCAAAGACAATATCCCAAATATTAGTGGTTGTATTGAGATAGTAGAAGCAATCACCAATCTCCGAAATTATGGAGTGAAGTAACCAACTCATAATCAAAGAGTTTTTTTATCCCACTTATCTAATTCGGGATCCCTATTGTGAGACGTAATAACGCCATTAACATACCTAATTTTACCTCTATTTTTCAAAAAAAGTGTGGCAAATTTGGACCAGGATAGGTAATTAGTACCATCAAATAGGGTCGTGGTGATTCGTAAGTTGGAGTTTTCATTCGAGATAACAATTCATCCCGACATCATAGGGGGAATTGCAGCGCCATCTGTAGTCTGACTAGTTTTACTATCCTCCGATATAGTGACAAAAGGAATGAGGCCCACAACAATGACAATGCCAAAAAAATCTTCCGTTGAGGATACCAAGAACAATTACAAAATAGTTATATAACGAACAACTCCATTCAGAACATCAAAAAAGTGACCTAGAAAGTAATAGATCTGGGTTGTCGGCTAGAGAGTCACTAGAGGCTATTTGCTAAGGCAGTCGAACAGGTGAACATGGGTGAATAGGTTTAGGGTGACGGTCGGTAACTGCTAGGGTGGCAGTTGAATATGAGAAGTATTTCGAACAATTAGAGATGGTTAATCGATAATAGCGAAGCCCAAATAGTCAAACTATTCGACTGGAAAAGTCAAACTAAATAGTCGATCAACCTGTCCAAACCAACTTGCAATCTAACAGACAAACAGTAACAGGGTAAATGAACATATCGGAAGTTGATGGTTGTCGGCGAGAGAAGGTGGTGATGTGACTGTGGAACCCTAACTCTAATTAGGGGGCTCTGATACCATGTTATTTGGGAAATAATGAATTATGGCAAAGGTTAAGGGCATCTTCCCTTTTATATTAATAATTAGAAATAAATAATTACATACAAGTTTATCAATAATTACCTAATAATAAAAAAAGTCAAATAAGCTAATATCTAACAAAATGTTTTTCTTATGATAGTCAAATTATATTTTTTAGAAAATTCAGCAAAAATTTTCCTCTAGTCTCCTCTGCGAGATCACCAAAAAAGGGACTTTTATTGATCACCAAGAGTCGTACACAGAAAAATAAACAACAAATGTACCACAAAAATGGGACGGAAGAAAAACTAGCATCATTGCTAAAGGTGTACATCCCAACTAGGTTGACACCTACACATAAGTCAATCATATGCTCAACCAAACCCAAAAGACAGAGTTGATAAGATATCAACTCACAAAAAACAAAGATGAAAGAACACCGAACTAGACCACCTCTGGCCGCAAAAGACCTGCATCCCTTGCCTCAGAGAGCCCCTTGACTTTAGGAGTGTTAAACTTTAAATCTTCCCAAAACATCTCATACAATCTGCGACACAGTACTCACCAATATTGTATGAGGCCCTGATCTAGAATAGACTTCTACATTTAATCAGATCAACTAAAGCTGACAAATCAGGATACACTTGAACACAAGATCATTTCTATCTTTCCATAATGACCATACCACTGCAAAGAAAATAACTTCCCAGCAAGCCTTTTCCAATTTCCTGTAACTATTCGTGAACCACCATATCATTAAGCTTCTAAGATCAGATGGGCATACCCAAGTAGAATTCCACCAAGCCATACATTCGAACCATACTTTCAGAGAAAAATAACCATGCAATATCAAATGGTCTGTTGTTTTCTCCTCCATACTGTATAAAGGACCATTTCCATCTCCCTCATTTATGTAAATGTTTCTTATTAATAATTCCCCTCTAGTTGCAATCTTGCTTTGAACTGCAAACCATACGAAAACTTCAATCCTGAAGGGACATAAATTTCTCCATACAGAGCTGAGATAACTGGATTCTGGATTTTGGATTCTACACTTGAGGCAACCTTCAATGATTCCCGTGTCTCATATGCAGATTTGACAGAGAAAAGATTCCCTGATTCCCACTTCCATTGTAAACAATCCTCCCTTCAATTAAGTGTGAGCTATCAAGTTTTTATGGGGAGAAGAGTGTCTCATATGCAGATTTCAATAAAAGATTCCCTGGTTCCTGTGTCTCATATCAAGTTTTTATGGGGAGAAGAGTGTGAGCTAGCGCTCCAACAGTTCAAGGAGTATTTGATCAAGCCACCATTTCTCTCCACCCCGGATAAGAGAGAGCTAATCTACGTCTACCTCGTCGTCTTTGAACATGTTGTTAGCTCGGTTCTGTTAAGAGAGGTAGATGGAGAACAACTCCCGATCTACTTCGTTAGCAAGACATTTACGAACTGCCAAATGAGGTACCTGTCGCTAGAGAAACTTGTTCTAGCCGTGATCATTACTTCAAGAAAGCTCATGCACTATTTTCAATCTCACCCAATTGCAATATAAATCGAGTTCCCATTAAAGGAAAGCTCATGAAAGCAGACTTGTTCGAGAGATTATCCAAATAGGTTGTTGATCTCGGATAATTTGACATTAAGTTTCTTCTAAGGGCACAATTAAGTGTCATGTCTTGTCTGATCTTGTTGCAAAGTTATCACCTTGAACTGTGAGTCAAGAATAGGGCTATTTCGATTCTACACACAGGGGAGATGAAAGCTCAACAAGAACTCCAACAGTAGCTGAGATTACACCAATAGCTTAAAATATCCTTGACGGTCCCAAGGTTCGTTAGGAAATTGTGGGGTTGTATGATGGAAGAAAATCGAATGCTGATAAGGTAGTGGTTGACTAGTGATTCCTAGTAACTGGACGTTGTATGGTCGAGCCTGCAAGACAGCAACAGTAAGAATGATCGTCTGAATCTGTTTTGAGGATGACTTTTCGATGGTCAAGTTAGTAACTGGAGAAGATGAAGAAAAAAAGAGCAAGAGAGAGAATTCTTGGCTCTGGTCCTTGGAGAGAGAAAATAAAGAGAGATGGTGGGAGTCGCATACCCATAAGAGATATAGCCCATCTCTTTTTGTAGAGCAGCTCGACGCATGTGAGGACGTGCCAACTGTGGTGTTAGTGAGTAGACTACTGACCTAATTATGCCCCTAAGGTGTGGTTGGTAACTAACCTATCACATCATCGGTATTCGAGCTCAAGCATACCACCGGTAGATGAAGCTTATCATGTACGCTACAATCTGACCCTGAAACTCAACTTAAAAAACTTCGCTTGAATTAACTCGATAACTGAGTTATTATATTAAGATGCTGACCCAACTTACTATGAAACGATAATATAGCGACGATACATGTTTGAGCTCGACCAAGAGTGAAATTGAATATTTTACCATCTTACAATATAAGTCATAAGTGGATAAGAGGTGAGGCCTGAGTCCTCTCCCACTCTATATCTTGTCATAGCCTTTTGCTCCCCATCTAAGATCATCTTATACTCTGGCCATTAGGATATGAGGTGAGGCCTGAGTCCTCTCCCACTCTCTTTCTTGTCATAACTTTTTCTCCCCAACTAAGATCAATTTATAAATGGATTATCCAATTCTTAGGAGGTCACGTTCCTTTGCAATTTTGGAACTTATCACAATGCAATCATGGTATCCAATGTGTGTAGGTCATAAAGTTATTGTGCTTTTGAAATATCCTTTGCCCCACCTGTCCACCTGTGACCTCTGTCTCATGCCTTCTTCTAACTTGACGTGGATAATTAAGAGGGCTATGAGACAAATGGTGAACAATTAAGAGTGTATTTTGTATGATGTATTGATATTTAAATAAAATAGAATAAAACTCGTAAAAGTATAAATTATATTAAGTATATGTGAGAATGCATTATTTCTATACTGTAAAAAATGCATTGTTCCTGCTAAAACTTTTATATGAATGCACACATATCATTCTAGAAGAAAAATACTAAGTTTAGAATTTTGATATAATACCTACAATAATTTATTTATTCAATATCAATAAAAATTTAGTCCCCATAATATGTATAAACAAATTTGTTTTTTCCTCTCTCTATTTGATTGAGAGGATGGGGAGAGGATTTAATAACCAAAAATATATGTAATCTACTTTACAATGGATTGTCCCCTAGTCCAATAGCTTAACAAACGACGTCTTCAACATTAAAATTGAATTTTAAACTAATAATCTTCCATATTGGATGTTATACTCACATTTTCTATCTAACGCCTAAAAATAATACTTCACCCTTTATTCCATTTAATCAAACGTGCTATTTTTTATCTCATTTTGTTTGTTTGTTTTTTTATTTTTAAAATTTTCAAAAAATTGTAAACTTCTTATTTTTGCCTTTTTACTTTTAAATTGATGTGATCTTTTATTTTATTTTATTGACAATTAATATAAAGAGATAGATGTCAGACCTAGTAAAGAAACACCTTAACTATTGGGCCAACCTTTTTTTTCTTACGTGACTTTTCATATTCAAACTTTGGAAAGTTTTAAAAGTAAATCTTAGACTCCTTGAAAAGTTAAATTTTCTAGTATGAACAAAAGAATTGCATTAAGAAAGAGAGTATAAGATTACATATTAGCTAATCTCATAGTATAAACTAATTCTTTATTTCCCAATCCCTCAAATCAAATAGCCCTCAATATTATTACTATATAGTTATGAGCATCACGGAACCAGATATCCTTCTCATCATTATGAACTAGCTTGGTCCACACGCATGGGTTTCTTATCTCGGACAATTATCTCTTTCAACAAAAGTGAGCAATCACGAAAAGCAAATTGGAGAAAACTCATGTTTGGGATAGTTTTTTTTTTAAAAAAAATATTTATTTTGATATTCGAGTTTATTAAATGAATTTTTTATCTGTATTTTTTAAAAAAGATTCCCTTTACAAGAAGTATCTGAAAATATAAAGATTTTCATCTAATTTTAAAAAAAATCACTACAAAAAAAAGTATTTTACTCGATAAATTAATATTTTTTTTGGTATTTACTGGATTTTTTTCAAATTAGATGAAAGTTTTTACTTTTTAAATTTTTCTAGTCAGGAGTAATCAGAAAAATATAAAGTTTTGACTAAATGATTAAAAAAATCACTAAAATAAAAAATAAATCAAAAATCAAAGCAGCTAAAAAAATTCGAAAGAGCTAGGCCGAGCAAGATTTTTTTTTATTTTAACTAGTCACATATTTAACCATAACTTTATCAGTTTCTCTATCAGTAAAACAACAACAACAACAACAAAATAGATGCTAAATAAATAATTTTTAGTCATTTTTAATAAGAACTTTTGCAAAGTTAAATTGTGGGTAGTTTTGATTAGCCTGATATTTTTCTCATCACGATGAACTAGCTAGGTCCACACGCATAGGTTTCTTATCTCTTACTAAGGAAAATTATCTCTTATTACACGAAAGTGAGCAATCATGAAAAGCAATTTGGAGAAAACTCCTGTTTGGCATGGTTTTTTTATTAAAAAAATTAGTTACTTTGATTTTTAAGTTTTCAAAGTAAATTTTTTGTTTATTTTTAATTTTTTTCCCTTTTCAAGAATTATCTGAAAATATAAATATTTTTATCTAATTTTGGAAAAAAATTATTACAAAAAAACATATTTTATTCAATAAATTAACAATTGTTTATTGGGTTTTTTTCAAATCAGATGAAAAATTTTAGATTTTATATTTTTTTAGTAAAGAGTAATAAAAAAATATAAATTTTGATTAAACGGTTTAAAAAGTTCACTAAAAGCAAAAAAATTAAAAATAAAAATCAAAGCAGTTAAAAAATCTCAAAAAAGCTAGGCCGGTCAAGCAAGTTTTTATTTTTTTTGAGTTTAGATCATCCACTCTCGTCTCACTAGATTTGAGTTAAATTATAGCTCATAAGTCAATCTTCTATTTTTTTGGCAATTAGAATCACATCTTTTATTTTAAATAGTTCTTAGTTTTTTTCTAATAAAAATTATTGCAAAGTTAAATTGTGGGTTGTTTTGGCTAACCTGATACGAGCAAATTTTGAAATATTTTACTAACTAAATTAGCTAAAAAATATGTTTAGTTAACCTAATATGGATACTATTAGTAGCCAAAGTCTGTGGCATAGAGTAATTGATCTTGCCCAAGTGTGACTAATATAAGTATCTTTACGGTTTCAGAATTTAGATCAAAATAAAATTTCTCAAAATTTAAAATAAATAATTTAAAACTAAATGAATCTGAATTATTATCCAATTTAAATTATGGGAACCATATGGTCTCTCTTTTTGAGTGTTAGGTGTGGCTTGGAAATATTTGGTCACAAGCTCATGGATAAATGCCAACATGAGAGTCGTTTTCACATGGCTTTCAATGCATGAACGTGTGTCATTCAATCCACAAGGATATTATACTTTTTTAAAGCTTCTTTCTATAAATGTTGTATGGGTATGAGAAAGGAAAATGCTATGAGTACACCAAAGTTGTACCCCAAATGCACACCTGATGAGGTGGAGCATTTGGATTGGTTGAAAAGACTGGGTGGACCCCACACCCAGCCAATCCAAATGCTCTACCTCATCAGGTGTGTATTTAGGGTGCAATTTGGGTGTACCCATAGCATTACCTGTATGAGAAATGGGGAAACACTTGAAAGAGTACGAATTCCATTATCTATACTATAAGAAAGTGCCTCATTTACCTTACCATATGTTAAATTTAATTTTGTTCAAAAAAAATAAATTTCAAAATTCTTACGTAGAAATTATTATTTAATATTTTTTTAAAAAAAAATACTTTTAATCCCGTGCAACACACGAGTCTAACTGCTTATTTTATTTGTGAGTGAATGGGCACAATTCAGCCATATGTATTATTTTATTGGATAACATTTTTTAAAAAGAAAATGATGTATTATAATTTGGGACCCATTATTTTGGCAGATGATCAGTTGTCTCAGTTATCATGTCTCATCCCCAAATATAAATTATACAATCTCCTCTGTTAAATTATAAATGGACAAATATCCTCCATTTGATGGGACAGAGCATATCCCAAATATTTTGGGACAGAAGATCCAGACTCCATTATTTTACCAGACTTCATTTCAAAGCATGAGGCCATGTAGGCGGCCAGACTTCATTTTAAAGCATGTGGCCATTTAGGCGGCCAGGTACATGCAGGTCTCAGAACCAAGAATTTTTAGGGGGAGAGAGAGAGAGAGAGAGAGAGAGAAACTGAATTTATGCCCAATTTTCAGTGTCTCTAAATTAGCCCACTTTTGAGCTATTTGATTTGCTGAGTTTTTCGTTTGTTGTTAAAAAAAAATCATTTGATAATTTTTTATATTTTTTTGTTCTCAGTGATGAGAAGAATCTAAAAACGTAACAGTTTAAAGCCCCGTTTAGGGTAAGCAATAAAATTAAAATTTTTATTTTTTGTTTAAAAAGGTAAAACCAAACCAAAAAAATTCACCCCAAATAAACTCATTCTTGGTAAACTTAATCCAAACACACAAAAATAGCAAACGAAGACCAAATAAAATTACCCCAAACGAGTCATAATCAAATTAATTATTTTGATTTCGAGTTTTGTTGTTCTATCGTTACCAATAATCTGGTTATTGGTAACGATAGAAATTTGAAAACATTTTCAAATGGAATATTTTCCTCTAAAGACAATGAGTAAAAAAGAATTTTTTTTCTTTGGTGTATTTATTTTTTTTCAACTCAGATAAGAATTTAAATATTTTCAGATTTCTCTCTTTTTGGAAACGAGAAAAATATAAAAATTTTAATCAAATGATAAAAAAAATGAGGTTCTTGGGCCTAGCTGCCATTGAGGCTCAAAACATTATAGATTACTACAATCCCCTTTTCAATGTTAATATGAGCTCCTAACTTTTAAAAAAATACCAAACTAACCCTCTATTAAGGATATTATTCCCTATTTGGAAACGTTATTAATTAACACATGCCTAAAATTTCTCCTAAAATTCTGAATCTATTTTTTTGCAGTATTAAATTTTAAAAAACGAATTCAATATTATGATAAATTTATCACATAAAATTGTCATAATCCAAGACATAACTTTATTAATATTTACATAATTCTATTTAGGTTATGATATATTATAACCATGTCAGTGCCTTCCCAACGCTTACTCAGCTCTGTTTTGATTAGGCAAGAGGAGAGAGAGAGAAAAGAGAGAGAGATAGAAATGTTATCTTTCCCTAAACTCACTCAATCACACGGAGGATTGAGTTTTGAAGAAGAAAGATAAAGAGAAATGAGATAAGAATAGGAAACAAAAATAAAGGGGGAAATATCTTATCCTCAAATCCATCAATCACACGTAATTGAATCTAAAAAAATCTTTTAAGTATTCTCTCTCCATATATGGAGAAAGACAATAGTGACCAAAGAGGTCACCGAAGTTGTTACCGATAGAACCAAAACGACGTCGTTTTGGGTA
>BRYF01000020.1:6245000-6247500 GCA_030159135.1 Actinidia polygama
TGGCCTTTCATTCTAAAGGTTTAAAGTTTTGGATTAGGAAACAGTTTGATTGCTTGGTCTTTGTCTTTTCTATGTAATTTTTTTTAAAACATGGTATTTCAATCTAAAAGTTCATAAAATAAAATAAAACAAAAAAAATAATAATAAAAATAGGAGTCAATTTAGTCAATTTTTGCCCAGAATGTAGACCAAAATTTGCAGAATTGCAGAAAAACTACACACTTGTACCCAAATTAACAAAATTGCACCAATATTTGTACCAAAATTTGAATACTTGTAATAATTTTTGCACCAATTGTGATATTTTTTACAAATCATGTAGATCAAATTTGCAAAATTGGATCACAATTTGCCCAATTATAACAAAATTTATACAATTGGATCAAAATTAGCGCTCTTACGCCAAATGAGATAATTTTTGTACAGAATGAAAACAAATTTTGCATAGTTATAGAAAAAATTGCAGGCTTTTACCAAAACTTATACATTTTTACCAAATTAGCAAAATTGCACCAATTGTACCAAAATTTATACACTTGCAACAAAAATTACACTGATCGGGATAATTTTTTGGGAATGTAACCCCAAATTTGCACAATTATAAAAAAATTCGAACACTTTAATTAAAAATTTGCTCAATTGAATGAGAGCCTATAGATTTTCATTTCTTGCGCAAGCGGAAATAATGGCCATTTTCTTTGATTTATTTTAGTACTTTTTTTCATTCTTTCTCATCTTCTCTCACTTGCAGATTTTTTACTTAAAATATACAAATATATATATATATATATATATATTACTGTACTTGTATAAAAATTTGCCCACTTTTTGCAAAATTTGTATATTTAGACCAAAATTTGCTCTCTTATACACTACATTTGGGTGCCATCAGTATTACACTATTAGCTGAAAGCCTGAAACATACACTCAAGAGTCAAAAAAACAAGCGCAAAGAAGACATATTGTGAAAGCACAAAAAAGAAGAGTTCTTGTAACTCACCTACTCTTTTTATTGAAAAATGGATTATGCTTTCAATTCTTATTAACATTGTTTGTGTTCTATGTGTTGTCAAACGTGCCCGCCATACCGTGCCATACCACTTTGCTTTCGTGCCAGCCACGTTTTTGTGCCGTGTCGTGCCTTGCCATGCCACTTTACTTAATGTGTCTTGACGTGTCATGTCCTAATCATATCGTGTCGTGCAGTTTGTAACAGTGTCATGTCGTGCTATTTTTTCTTTATTCGTATCGTGCCGTGCCGTACCAATCCGCTTATCTGCTCAAAGCCTCAAAGCCTCAAAGCCATACCCAATATAGCTCTAAATATAGAGTTACTTCTTGCAAGAAATAAGTATAATAATACTTTAATTATTGTACCAAAATGTGCACCTTCTTGCAAGAAATAAGTATAATAATACTTTAATTATTGTACCAAAATTTGCACAAGTGTCAATTGAGATAATTTTTTCATAAATATAGATAAAAAATTGCATAATTATATATAAAAAAAAGACACTTGAATTAAAATTTGTACACTTATAACAAAAATTATACCAATTAGGATATTTTTTCATAGAATGCACGTAAAAAGTTATAAAATTGTAAAAAGAAATTTTCACACTTGAACTAAAATTTACCCAATTATAGAAAAATTTACACACCTATAACAATTTTTGCACCAATTACGACATTTTTTTTCATAGGATGTATACAAAAATTTTCACAATTGTATAAAATTTTGCACGTTTGGACTGAAAAATTATAATTAGACCAAAATGGGCATACTTGTACCAATTATACCAAATTGGACATTTATAAGAAAATTTGAACCAATCTGAATAATTTTTGCATAGAACGTAAACCAAAATTTGCATAATTGCAGACAAATTCATCTTAAATTTGCAGAAAATTTCATTATTGGTCCATGTAGTTTGATTACATCTTTACTATGGGTCCCATAATTTTATTTTGAGCAGTTAAGACCTTATAGTTTCAATTTAGTTCCAATGTAGTATTTCTGTCAATATTCTTTAATGATTTTTATGTGAAGGAAACGCGTCATAACATACATGGCTATTTTTAGTGCTCATTTTCCGTTCAAATTTTTCACAGGTATTGACGAAGGGACTAAATTGAAACTGTATGATTCTAATTGTTTAAAGTAAAACTATAAAGATCAAAGTAAAATTTTAGTCAAACTACAAGAACCAATATGATAAAGTTTGCCTAAACTCTTAAAACGCGTGAAGGAGATTTTACTAGTATTAAATTTTGCTTGCTAACCCTTGTTGGTAATAATCTTATAAAATGGTTCTGGGCTGTCATTTTCCCTAATTAAGTTGGTGGTGGTTGCTGGAGAAATGGCCCAAGAAGGATCTGGTTGGGTCTGAAACTACCAGGCTTGGGCATGTTGTTCCAGCCCATATAGGTCCCGGGCTTCGTTGTGAAGGCTAGGCCCATACCAATTGGTGGGCAACGGGTTCCAACTTCTAAGCTGGCA
>BRYF01000020.1:6252500-6257500 GCA_030159135.1 Actinidia polygama
ATTTCACCGTCCACAAGTGAGCTAGACGCTCATTTAAAGCGGGATCAAAAACCTGTATGTTTTTGACCCACCACATGAATTAATTAATAATGCTTGATTGATAGTCAAACCAAAAACCAAAAGCTTCACGAGGTCTCTTGTGACCAGATGACTACTACTCATGCAACCAGGGACAAATTTGGGATTCGGATGACTTATGTCGTAATCTTGGACGTAACTTAAATAAAGGCTCCTCAATTTTTCTCTTTTGTTTGTCTTTCTCTCTCTCAGTTAGAATTTTTACCCTTTTTCTTTTGTATTTTCACTATTATGTGAACAAGTTTTATTGGTTTATACTTTTACTACTTTAAGTTTTGATATTTTTATTTTTACAAGGAATCTCTACATATATTATAGTTTTAGTTGAGTAACATAATTTGATTAATGTTTTAAGTAGTTCAAAATTTTTGGGGTGCGAATGATATTATTTTTGGATTATATTATGATTTTTTAGAATAATTAGTAAAAATTTTTAAATTTTTGAGGTGCGGCCATCCTCTACGCCCCACTAAATGCATTCCTACACACAACCCATTAAATATCTTACAATAACGTGCGCACCCATATATATATTTGAGTCCCAAGTCTAATGATTGCATTCAACCTCACGTTCAAGATTGCATATGCATTTGGATATAAAAGGAAACAAGTTTCAAGTTTCAAATTGTTTGTCTACTCAATTTTGGTGATCCAGAATAACGTTATTTTATTTTTGGCAAGTGATTCACAAAACGTCATAAGCTTATTATGATTTTGTTGAACCAACAACAACAACAAAATGTTCCTCAAGATACCGTATCTTGAAACAGTTGTGCCCTAAGGTCCTCACGAGGAAACACTGAAATTTTAATACCAATTGGGATGTCATGTCACATTCATATGGCCATGGGGTCCATTTATTTGATAATTCTCAAACAACTATATATTTATTTTTAGACAAAAATATGAAAATTACAAAAATTATTTTTTAGGGATCTCTATGTTGTTTGAATACGTTCAGAAACTAACATTTTTGGTTAGATCTACTAGATTTACTTACTTATTTTTAAAATATTTTTTAGTTAGGAACTACCGGTGTCTATTATTATTATAATTAGTCTGTGTTGAAATGTCTCACATCGCCTAGTTCTGATCTCTCTATGTTGTCTATAAGGCTCATGTTCTCATTTCCTTAGTACTTGGGTTTTAAGAAGAAAGATGAATTGGGCCTGACAAGTGGTATCATAGTAATATTGGGCCTATATTTAAAAAGTTGAGCTAGTTGTAAAGCGTGCCGAGTGTCCGATTGCTGTGGTCCAGGGGTGTGTTGAAATATCCCACATCGTCCAGTTCTGGCCTATTTATACTGCCTATAATTTGAGGAGAAATATGGATTGGACCTTACAAGAGTCTGAAACTATTTCATCCCATTAGAAGTATCTAAAACTAAAATTAATTGAATTTATTTTTTATTTTTATTAATGATAACTTCTAATTTCATAAAATTTATATACATGGAAGAAACATGAATGTATAACAAACATTCCAAATCAATGACCTTTCTCTTCCTCCACATAGTGAGCAAAAGAGAAAGTGCTCCTTAAACACATTCTTTTTCATCATGTCCTCTTTGAATTAATGAACATTGATTTTCCTTAGATAGCAAATTAATTTCATGAAAAATAATGAATCAAGTTTGTCAAAGTGGAAAGATCTTTTTTGATAACTCGGTATCCTCAGGATTGACTAATTTGAAGGATCAATCTCAACGTCCACTAGTGAGGGATCCGATTAATTCGAATCTAAGACCTTAAAAATAAGGGTCGTCAATGGGCATGGGCCGGTCGAGCCGGCCTAACCCGTTTTTTGTCGAGTCGGGCTCATCCATGAGTCTAAAAGATGAGACCCAAGCTCTGTCCACGAGCCTGGACTTATGGATCGAGTTGGGCCCACGGGTCTTTAAATATACTTTATTCCAAATTAAAAGACTAAAATATTAAAAATAAAAAAATTAATGCGTAATTACACGAATCATTTATAGATATTGATTCTTTACATATAAAATATAAAATGTTGTAAAAAATTAATACATTTAAGATGGGCCACGGACTGGGAATTCGAGCCTAATCACGAGCCAGATCACATGCTTTAAAATTGGGCACCTCCAAATTTCAAGACTAGACTACCAAAACAACTCTGGAAATTGTCGAAGTGGAAAGATAAATATAATAATTCATATAGTAGGGCCACCTTTTTGCCCTTTAGATATTCATTAGCCGTGTATATGGCCCATTTCTCTTTAGCTTTTGACACGAGCCATCACTTTAAATACATCTTTGTACTATTTAATTTTCACATTTATTCCTTAATGCCTCAAATGATTCCCAAAACCCATAATAAGAGGAATAAAAGTGTATTAAAATTCCTACAAAACAGGAAAATCCCATCATCCACCACTCGTTGGATTCATTCATTTCGTGGTGATTTAGATAACCTTGATTTGAACAAAATTAAAGGAAGTCCACTCATTATAGAATTTTAGAAAATGGATTGTAATCCATGATGTCATGTCCTATGATGAACTCCACCACTAATAACCCTTAACGATGTGCTAATCGACCTTTCTGTAGTCGTTAATGATCATCTTTTGCCACCACCTAATACGTAGTTTAAATGATAGGCATTTTACTAGATCATAAGTCCTCGACCATAGCAGAAAGATTTTTTTTTTGTAACATCGTGTTTGGAAATTGTGAAAAGAAAAGTAAGCAAGAGGGAAATTCTAGAAAAATCACTTGTTGAGAATAAAAGTACGTTAAGCTTGTTTGGTTAACAGTTAAAAAATAAGGAAAGTGAGGACATTTTTTTTATTTGCTTTCTCTCAAACTTGTATCTCTTTCCCTTTTCTACTAGGGACCAAAATGAGAGGGGCAAAAATTTACGCTATTGGGTTATTAACAGAATCAGTCTTGCAAAATATTTTTAAAAAAATAAAAAGTCATCCATCTTTTCATATCTTATTCAACTTTTAACAAAAATGATATTTGAGAATATGGAAACATACATTCAATATTTCCTCTAAAATATATTCTTTTTATTTTTTCTGAAAAAAAACAAGTTTAAAAATGTACTATCAAGCAAACAAGATTTTTTTATTTTACATAACTGATTCTAAAATAACCACCAAACAGATCTGAAATTCCAACCTTCCAAACACATCCTAAGTTTTGTTCCCATTTTTTGTGACATTTCATTAGCCAAATATTTATGCATTCTCAACTCATTATGCACTTCATTCTTCCCACTACTCAGAAAGTGCTTTTGCTAAATGTATAGGCTTTATTTCCTAAAAAAGTGTTGGTTTTATTTTGCTGACATAAGGAACCATAAACAAAGACACTATTTCATATTGGACACCCAAGAAAAATTAACTAAATTATTTATTTTTGGTGGATTTTGTTTTCTAAATTTAAATAATTTTTTTATGTTTTTGAATTTCTCTCATCAAGAGGAACTGAAAAAATATAAAATTTTAGTCAAATAATAAAAAAAATTCACTAAATATAAAAAATTCAAAACTCAAAATAGCATAGCTAAAAAATCTCAAAAAGGTTAAGTCAAATAAAACCCTAGATTTTTCATTTTTGTCAACGAAGATAAACCACTAAGAAAAATTGACTATATGCATGCCCCAGTAATCATTACTTTGAGACCCAAAATAGCTCAAGGTAAGAGGATAAAATATCTTGTTTTACTTTCGGCCGAGCTTGGACGAGCTATACCACTGGACTGATGCTTCATTGCAAGTTTGGTCATCATCTTCACACAATAGCTCGGTCGGTGAATCTATTCAACTGAGTTTCCCAAAATTGAGGTTCATAGTCAAGAGGGTAACGTACGCGATAAGTTTCATTTGCCACCCGCACGCTTGGATTCAAACACCGATTATACAATGGCTAGATATCAATCATGCCCTAGAGGCATGATTGAGTCAGCCACATACTCGCTGAAATGATAGTCTACGTGTCCTCACACGCATTAAGCTACACTATAAAAAGGAACAAACTCTCTCTCAAAAGTAACAATACTAGCTCCTTTTGTATTTCTTTGACTTTCTTTATCTAAGACCAGAGCCAAGAACTATTATCTTGCTCTCTCTTCTTTTCCTATCACTAACTTAATTGTCAGCTCTGAACGATTTTTCTTATTATTACTGTCTTCTTTTCCTATCACTAACTTAATTGTCAGCTCTGAACGATTTTTCTTATTATTACTGTCTTGTAGGCTCAGTCGAACAGCGTCCAGTCATTGATAATCGCTTGTCAGCTACTACCATCGTCTGCATTTCATTTTCTTTCATTCACACTACCCCACAACTTCATGCTAGTGGAAGCTACACTTGATTAGTGGAGGGTTTAAAAAGTTTGTTAATAATAATTGTTATTAATTTGTCAATAACAAGTTTAATTATGCATGGGACCACAACTTAGAACTACCGCCGTCAGCTTAATTAAATTAATCTGAAAAATTATATTAAAGCTTATGTTAATCAATTTTTAAAGTGTGACACTCGTGAAGATTAAGAGCCTCTGTCGCGAGCTTTTTGAATACTATATCTATTAAGAATTACGACCAGTCAAATGAAATGACAAACTTGTAAAAGTCTAATTTAACCTCTTATTCATTTTTTTAAATTTACATTGTATTTTTTTTATCTAAAACTTTTTTTCTTGCCTTTCTGATTTGAAAAATTACTAATTAAGTTTTGTCAAAATTATTATTTGAGCTAATCCACTTAATATTTCATGTGACATTGTTGATCGATCTGTAGGTAGGTTTAATAAATTTCAATTTGGAAAATCATATTTTTTGCAAAAGTTCATGTTACAAATAATGTGTAGGAAATGCATATATATATATATATATATATATATATATATATATATATTTCTAGTTAAATTAGCTCACTTTATTTGCTTTGC
>BRYF01000020.1:6267500-6272500 GCA_030159135.1 Actinidia polygama
ACAAATATTTATAAACACAAATATACAAATTCTCACATGGGTCATATGAGCTCAACACGTGATAAGTGGGGGTACATACATTCCATGTGAGAAAGTTTATATACTTGTGTGTACAAATGTGCGTGTTAACACCTTTTTTCATTTTTTTGGGTACATTTCTCTATCATTAAACGAAATATTCATATGTGCCATAAACGTAAGCTGATTTAAATGTTCAAATTTAAAATTATATTCAAAGTAAATTATAAAATTAAATTATTTGCTGATTTATTACAATAGATAAATGTTTAAAAAGTTACTAATGTCAATGGCTAGCTCATTAAAGTGATTCTTTAAGAAATATTAATGGGTCTATGATTTATTTTCAAACATGATAAGGAAACGTATTCTTTCCAGCAGTAGTGATACGGTACCGAATTTGAATCAAAAAATGGTTTTTCATGCCAAGTAAATCTCATGCAATCATTTTGCATATTAATTTTAATTAATTAACTCTTATCAATCCATGACCGATAGTCAAATGACTTAATCCTTTATTTTTATTTTTATTACAAATGTGATTTAATCATGTGGTTATCGATATCCAATCAATTTTTTTTTTACATAAACGATATTTTTAACGAGATCTAACTAAAAATGAACCGTTTAAATTACATAAATAAACCTTGGGTGGGCCCCAAATCCAAGTACAACATTGAATATAAAACTCCATGTGATTCAGCCTTACAACAATGCTACAACCGAATGGCTTGAGTTTTTGGTAACATAATCGATGCTTATCCTTTATTAATTTCATAAAAGATCAAAATTTTAAAAGTATTGGTAACAAAATCAATGCTTATAGATTTGTTTATCGGTTTTACTACTTAAAAAGTCAAATATGAGACAAATTTTTGGTAACATAATTTCTCATTTGCAGGAATTTTTTTAGTGCTCTTGGAACAACGCTCATCCTTTCATATAAAGTGAATTTCACTACATTTAATATGTGTAGAATTCACATTTTATATGAGACGAGGAGCATTAAATAATATTAAGTGTCTTGGAGCAACGCTCGGAGAACACGTGTGAAAGGAGGAGCATTGAATAATACTAAATGTTTAGGAGCATTGAATCCATAAAATATGGATTTCACACATATTAAATGCAGTCAAAACCGTTTTACATGAGAGGAAGAACATTACTCAAAAATCCATTGAATAATTCGTCCAATCTCTCATTATAAGTAACCCCAAAATCCATTGAATAATTCGTCCAATCTCTCATTATAAGTAACCCCATCTTGTGTACACGTTTGTGCACTTGTGAAGAACTGAGATGGCCAAGTCCCCTGCTGGTTTGTTCAACTTGCTTCTGGTTCTCCTTGTGTTAACATCAGGTATGTACCAATGGAGTATATGAGTAATGTATACCATTTTCCTTTTAGAATTTCATAAGGGTACCATAAAATAGTTTCACTACCCAAGCGAGTTATATATATATAATTTCAAAATATCATTTTAGAAATTTTATAGAATATTTATATGAATAGAATAGGGTCAACTAGCATAATTTGTACCATTTGTACTAATTATCATGCTAATACCATTTGTATTAATGCTCCGTATGAAAAACTAAATGGGGTAATAGTCTAACTTTGCTGGTTGTCCCAAGACGAATATATATCAACAAATACTAGACTAGCATGTTTGTTGCAGCTTATAAAATCGCAACTTCTGCATTTTGCAACTTCTGATAATGAGCTAAAAATAACTTTAAAAAACTTAAAAAATAATTTTTAGAAAATCTATTTTAAAACTTTTCAACTTCTACTTATAAATAATTTGAACATAAGTTTAGCTATAACAAATAAACTCTTACTTCTTAAGAAAAACATGTGACGTTCACGTGTGTTCTCTGAGCCCTAATCCAACAATCCCCATTTTAATCCGATAATCATTTATTCGCAATTTAACCATGTCACCGTGTAAAAAGTATCATTTTTACTCTAAAGTACGGCTAAATAAACTCATATACCGCGGACTACATGGACTAATAGTTAACTCTGCCGCTTATCATTGAACTAACTAAACATGCGGGATCCACATGGTCGTCCCTAATCCAAAATTCAGTTATCCCCTATTTTAATTCAGTAATCCTCAGTTCACGACTCATTCTGTATTTCCTTTTTTAATCAATACTTGGTTTATTTCTTTTTCGTAATCAATACTTAGTTTTTGTTTGGTTGCAGGCAAAACAAGGGTGGTTGTGAATGCGGGTGAACCGTGTGACCTGAACCTCGCCGGAAGTTGTGTGAAGGACCAGGAGTGCGTAGAGAGGTGTACCCCATGTTATCAGGGCATTGGCAAGATCATAGCCTTCTGTTTTTACGATATTTTCCCTATCGAGACCGGTCGCTGTATTTGCCGCTTCAAAAATGGGGCTCCATGCCCACAAAATAGGAGCTGTGCCAAGGGCCCTCCACCCCTCAACAGGCCCATCAATACCACCACTCCAAGAAAACTAGTACAAGCCCTAGCATGAGAAAAATGGCTTTTATTCATCAATAAAGTTTGCAATTTCTAATAACTTCTAATTCTTTGATCCAATAAAGTGTTTGCCGGAATATTTTTTTGTCCTAACAATACTATGTTTACCACCAGTTTTTACCATTTTCGTTTACCTTTTGATGTGTCACATCCGGACTTTCACAACAACTAATACAATAGTCCTACAAATGAATCAATTATATTTACCGATTACGAGTTATGTCACATCACATGATAAGTACAAAATAGTAAATATATCATTTTTATTTTTTACAATTTGTGCGTTCTTTCTATGTTGAAAGTTGTGCAGACAAACATAGAACATGTATTAATTAAATAGGGTTAGTTCACCGAGAGGTGTTTGGGGGATAAGGGTAGATCACCCTATTTCACGCATCATTTGAGCATCTCTTTATTTTCAATTATATGATCAAAACCGTTTGTGTTATAAGAATCAACATGTAAATCATCTAATAAAAAAATTTAAATTAATCAGCTATTTGTAATTGTATGATCTGTTCATATTTTTTTTTTGAAAAACAAAATAAAATGCAAGTGTCATATTTTTGAGAGTAGGCGAGTAGACAAACACGCAGTATGTATCAGTTGGGCTATTTTTACTCCTCGCCAAGAGTTCAATGGTTTGATTTTTGTTATAAAAAGATCTCTTCCATAAGGTAATGTACGGCCTCCCAATTTTTTCTAAAAAAAACAACAATAATGAGCACGATTATTGAAAATCTGCAATAATGCCATGATAGACTCTATTGTGCCACGACAATTAATGGTATATATCTATTAAATGCGGCTTCTACTTTCCTTTTTACAATGAGCAAAGATTTCATTTTCTACACATTCAGCTTAATCAGGGTGCCTTGAAAGCCTTGAATGGCACTCAAATTAAGAATGCTAATTTCTCTTTTGTAACTGTCCCCATTGATCAAAAAGTAAAGTCTATGGCAAGAATAATTAACAGGTTAAATGGGAATATATATTAATATTGGGAGATCGGGAATGAGATATGTAAAGTCCGCCTTATGCCGTTGCCATTGCTAGTGGTAAGCAAGTGAACCACCACGTTGTCTTGGTAATTGATGTATGCTTAAATATATGCTCTTAATTATTCAATTACCAAAATATGTATCACAAATATTTGGAAGCACAGTTGAAGCAATCTCGAATCACATATAGATAATTGATTTAGAGTCACATATATATACAGAGTCAAAATAAGTGTCATAAAAAAGAAGGGTCGCATATATTTTGCTTTAAATTTTGCATTTGTGCTTGACATGCTCTAAATTAGGGGTGTACATAGTTCGGATTGAACCACTTTTTTAGAGAACTAGGTAACAGACTGATAGTACAGGTTCTACATAATTGATAATCAAAATCGGACCGATAGCCTATACGGATTCTGGATTCCATCCCGATTCCAACTTATGAAAGCATAATTTTAATCCAAACTTTGAAATAAAATTTCAAAAAAAAAAAACTAAAAATGCAACACCCTAATATTATCAAATTGTAACACTAACTAAATACTAAGTAACTAATCCATAGTTAAGTAATAGGGTTTAGTTTTTAATCACTAGTTAAGTAAGTGGTGGTGGTGGTGGTGGCGGCGGCGGCGGCAAAGAAGTTTTAAGTTTTTAACCATTCTACAATTAAGTAACTAGGGTTAGGTTACTCAACTCAAGAGTCAAGATCCAAAGTATTTAACTATTTATAATTTTATATCCTTACTTAAAAAGTTATTTATTTATTTATTTAAAAAAAGTTATTGATCCGGTTCGATTCAGTTTTGTCCGAGATTTTAAAAAACAGAACCAAAACTGGACCGTATAGACCGATTCTTTATTTTTTAAAATCAGAATTGAACCATTAGAACCGTAAAATCGAACCAATAACTCTGGTATGGTTTCAAAGTTCCACCGGTTCCTTATGCACGCCTACTCTTAATTCTCCAATTATTAAAGTGCTAATTCATTCATCGTGTGGCACAGTGGCAGTCCATGTGATGGGCAAGCACAGTTTACGCCTTAAGGGGTCGATTTGTAATAATTATTAATTTATAGGTAATTAATGTAAATAATTAATAGATTGGGAATGCTCGTATAATTTCTCCTGTTCTTTTTCTTTTTCGACTATCTTGTTTCCCAAGTCGCGCTCTGTAGGTCAGAGCACTAGAATCAGAAAATCAGAGAGAAAATCAAATCGCGATAAACAGATACATTACAGAGAGAGATGGAGTGCGTGTTCGGACTGGTAGGCAAGGGTTTCGCTCTGGTGGTCGCCGACACATCGGCCGTTCATAGCATTTTGCTCCACAAAACCAACGAAGACAAGATCATGGTCCTCGACTCTCACAAGCTCATGGGTGCTAGCGGCGAAGCGGGCGACAGGTCCTCTCTCTCCCCCTCTCTCTCTATGTATATATTTTCTTTCAAATAAGTTCAAATCTGTATAAAC
>BRYF01000020.1:6310000-6312500 GCA_030159135.1 Actinidia polygama
ATAATCACAACTCAGTCAGTGCATGACAACAATTTCTTGATCCAATAAGGCCATCACAATAGGTCATGAAAGGAATCTCAAGGCCCAAGGCTGATGGGATAGGAGGGGATATATATATATATATATATATATATATATATATAAAATTTTAACTTCACCATAAAATCAGAAGATTGTGGGTTCACCTTGGATTTTCCTTTTTGATCCAAACCATTGTGTGGACAATTGAGAAGTTTATCTATGCAAAAAAGTAAACTGAGTAGATACTTATAATCAAATGATTGAATCACATTTGTATTAAAATAAATAGATGATCAACGAATGGACAATGTAGACAATAGTAACTTCATCATGTGACTACTAATATTTGATTAACCTGCAATTTTGTATTTATAATATTCTCAACAATCGTTAGTCCCTAACTATAAATTAAACAAGTCGGATCACTAAAGTGATTTTAGGTGAACCTACAATTATATCACTTTATCCTAAAGTTAAAATTTAGTTTTTTTAAAAAGCTAGGTCATATATGCATATGCCCTTCATCTATGGAAGGGGAACATATGATAAGGTCCCCCAAAATTATCCTAAGATTGCTTTTATCATGTGGCATGTAGGACAAATGGAAACAATACCACCAAGCTACTTCACTTTTAATTGTTCCATTTTAGTAAAAAGTTGTGTCGAGGTATAGGGAGAGGAGAGACATTATTGAATCAGATGAGAGCGAGAGCGAGAGCGAGAGAGCTGCAAATTAGGTTTGTCATATTTGTGAATCATACGAGTTCAACTCAGGCCACTTTATTGTTAAGATTGTTGTGCATTGTTGAGTGTGTTTGTATATAACTTGGGAAACATTGAGGTTCTATATAGCAATTGTTAAAATATTTCCAAAATCAAAGTAATGGTCAATATATTATGGTTGCAATTTCTTAAAACCCAAACCACTGTGGGGGACATAGTTGGAAATTTCAAAAATAAGAACATAATATTCTGCATGCTCCAAAGTTTTTTAGAACCCATTCATCATCAATTTACTCAACTTTTACTTAGGTGGGGTATTCTCTTTGGTCTTATCATCCATGGCATGCGGGGTTGAGCTACCCTCGAGTCCGCATTCAATCTCCATAACCCTCAAGACACTTCTTGTGGACCCAACTCGAGTCCACGTAAACAATTCAAACCGTCCATCTTTTAGACCTCACTAGGAAGGTCTTTGATAAAAAAATAATTTTATCGGACATTTATAAATATAAATAAATAATATTTTTTTTATAAAATAAACAGTTTAATTGTACAATTATATCGCTTATGTTTATAGATGCCTGATGAACCTAATTTTTTTCATGGATGATTTTCATTGCAAAACTTACAAAATGAACAATTTGAATCATTAATACGTGCTCAGAAGTGGAGTCCACCTTTGGCTATGGAGGGGTTTCGGGGATGATGGTCTTGAACCCCGTGTCAATGGACCCACTAATCCTAATCAATGATGATGTGGATAAAAACAAGTTATCAATAAAGTGGCCCCCATAAAAGGTTATACATTTTGAATAATTATGTCATTGGTGATTGGTTTAATTGATTATGATCCCCAGCATTGGACAATGGGACCTATCTAACACCCATCTCGGATCTCAATTTTTTTCTAAAATATTGGAATTATTATAATATCAAAAACATTTTTTTAATAAGCCTTAATTACCATGATTTTAATTTTATCAATATTCACCTAGATGGGTCTCATTCTATGTTAATTTATTCATGTTTCTCAAGGGTAAAAACTATTAAAATATATGCATGAATGCATGCCTCAAAATAGGGTTACATCAATAAAAAAGTTTAAAGTAAATCCACTTACTCCAACTTAAGGTTAGAGTTTAGGTGACGTCATGTTAACCTTAAGAAGGGTTAATTTTGTAAACCATGGTTAATTAATCTCATCACCTTGTTAATGTTAGGGTTAAAAGTACCCACTTTGGATCTTGTGAGCAATTAGTAGTTTTTGATGTGGTTGAGTGTAAACTCTTCTTTCTTCATATATATTTTGTCTTCTATTGGCAAGCAATAAACTTGTGAGTGGTAGATGAAGTGAATCTTATTTTGAGGATGATGGGTCTCCTCTATCACTAATAATTTCTTGGTTAAGTTGTTTTAGGATTAGAATTATGTAAAGTGGACTATAAGGTAAAGTTGACATAATATGGATCAATTTTGAACCGTTGCAGTGTTTTGACCCGTACATACACCGAGAAGATTATTTATAAAAAAAATTAAATTAAATAGAGATCGATAATCACATGATCCAAACACATTTGTCTTAAAAAAATAGACAGACTCTATACTAAAAGTCACACTTAGTATACTGACAAAAGCAAACTAATCTGAATCAACTTAATTTTATCATTGAAACGAAATATTATCTAAACTATACACACTAAATTTTAAGTCACTTAGTTAGGTAATGTGAGAAAAATCTAACATGAAAACAAGAGAT
>BRYF01000020.1:6317500-6320000 GCA_030159135.1 Actinidia polygama
TTTAAGGGTCAAACTAAGTAGATTTAAAAAAAATAAAAAAAATTAGTTAAAGGTACAATGTGGAAAACTTAGTAATTAAAGGATCAAAGTGAAAAGATGAGAATATTTTTAAGGGGAGAAAGTATGTTTATTAAAAATCAATATAGTACAACACTCATGCAGTTACCGAATGCAAGTTATCTCTCTCCACCAATCCCAAATCAGAAGATCGAAGGTCAACTAACACGTGTCAAAATACAAATAAATAAACATGGTAAATCCATAGACCGCATCACACCAGATCACTCAATCATCACCACTCGTATATAACTCCTCTCTTTCTCCTCACTATTCTGACTCGGAAAATCACTGAGATTTTTTGGGCATAAATTTTTTTAGGGCCCCCTAAAATTTGTGTATTTTTGGGGGGCTCTAGGCCATGGCCTTGTGGGCCTATGCCTAGGGACGGGTCTGATGGCACTGATCTCCTTAATTTTGAAATCAATATTAAGATTATTTTTATAAATAATTTTTGTACAAAATTAATAAAATTATCCTTTGATTTAAGTTTTTTTCTCTCAATATACTATTTTTTTTTAAATTAATAACAAAATTTATTTTTGTAAATATGTTTAGATTCAGATCACTTAAAAAGTAAAATTATTTAGATCATTTTAAAAAAAAAAGATTATTTATTTATTTTAGTGGGTGTATTGGAAAAAAAAATTAAAAAACCTAAATTAAAGGATAAGTTTGTAATTTCTTTATATAAAAATTAACTCCAGTGAAAAACTCGACACTAATTTAAAAAATAAAAGATGTTAGTGTTGTGGTGGTAGAAATATGGGAGCGAGCAACCAACAGTCAGAATTACTCTCCCACCTTGGTACTGGACCTTGGCAATAACTTGGGCGACCTATGCAAAATAACAAATATGACCGGCTAGGGTGAAGCCGCTTAAAACTCCTCCGGTGTGGAGTTCAGATTAAAGCGAAGACAAGCTAGACGAGGCAAAACATCAGAGCTCTTTGGGTATAAAATTGAGGTTTTAAGAAGACCTTTGAATAATGGGGGAGCAACCTTTTTATAGTTGGAGAAGGGAGTGCCGCGTAACTCGTAAGGAAAGTAAGGCGTGGTCATTAGTATGGAAGGAGATCCCGGAGATATCGGAGTAAATATAAAAGAATACCATTTAGAGAATAAACCGTAATTATAGGCAACGTGATGGAGAGGGAGTCTCAGGGACATGGATCTCATGGAGGTGGAGTCATTATGGAGACGAGGTCTAATCCCTTTAGCGAGGTGATGAACATGGCGAACTCACGGAGAATGGCGAACACAACAGATGTTGGCGACGTGGCCCTTTTCAAGAATGACGACCATAACAGGCTATTGGTGGGTGTAGATTTTACTCCACATCAAGCGTTATTTTTAAAACTACAAAAGGATGTAGCTTTATTTTTCAAACACCTCAGGAGAGAGGTCCATGAGATTTACCCTAACTTAAAAATTACTTTGCTTTGCTTAGCCAGTTTCTTTTAACTCTATTAGCCTCTTTAATTGAAAAAAAAAAGTAGATGAAAAATGACTAGGACCTATAACAAAATTAAATTAATTTTTTTTAGATTAGTTTGATATGAATAATTTTGATAATTTGACTAGCTAATCCAAAAGAGATCTCTAGCTTGACTGGGAGGCTATTAATATTCACACTCAACTCTAAACGCGCGCACAGAGAGGGAGGGAGTGTTTAAAGAGAGAACGATGCGGGTTGGTAAGCTAGTCGAATGAGTTTAATTTAAAAACTTAACGAGTTCTAAAAATATGTTTGAGATTAATTTATTTAATAAGTGAGTTGATCTCAGACACTTTAATAGAAGTGGATCGCCGAGTTCGAGTAACTTGAATTTCTTAAATATTATAAGTTTATCGACGCCGAGTAGTAAATTCTTTCAAATTTAGTTTAAAAATTTAACAAGTAAATATATGTCTGAACTTAGTTTGTTTATCAACTAAATCGATTTCAAACAACTTTTAAACGAGCGGATCGTAAATTGAACTTGAGTACCTAAGTTTGAACTTGACCCCATAAAGAGAAGTCTGTGTGCTTTGTAGTTTCTGATGGCGTACAATTTCTCCCAAACTCGATGGAGCATGTGGAATCCTCCGTTTGGAGATGTGTATTACTCGACTTTATGTATGAAAAGTCTTAAAAATGTATTGTATTGGTGTAGTCTAAGCATTTTGAATTTATTTTGTGCTCATTTTGATGATCAAAATCGTTTATATTTTAGACTTTGTCGTAAAAATTATTATTATAAAAAATTACGTTGATCGGTCATAATTTGGTATCCGTTCAATACTGTTTTATAACTTAATAAATAAGTGTGACACACATGATTATACCTAATTATCTCAATAAAAATTGACAATGATGAATTATAATTTGTATTCGATTAACATGATATTTTACATTATTAAAGTTGTCCATAAGATATACAATATAAACGATTCGAATTAT
>BRYF01000020.1:6372500-6375000 GCA_030159135.1 Actinidia polygama
TGTTATATATATATATATATATATATATATATATATATATATATATATATATATATAACTGAAAACGCTAAAACACTATTCGTACAATACTTTAACCATTAATTCCCACTAAAATTGCTAACAATTAGCAAGAGCAATTAACAAAACCAAAAAATTCCTTGAAACCAAAAAGTTTCAATCAATTTGATTATTATTAAATAAACTATTTTGATTAAAGGATTTTCCCTTATTTACTTTATAGGAACAAGGAGGGGACAAACAAAGAGGATCCAAGAAAGATAACAACAACAACAACAAATGAATGGAATGAATAATTAAAACATGATTGATTAATTATTTCCAAATTTAGTTGTTTTAGGTGATGTTAACATCAAACCTACTTTATGCAGGTAGTCTCTATTATTGAGATCTTAGTCTTCATTAATTTATTAATGAAATTTACAGGGTAATGTAACTAAATCCAAGATGATTAAATCCCTTGGCCTAGTTTTTTATAAAGTTTTTTAATCTTTAATTATTTGATTAAAATTTTATAATTTTTTGATTTCTCTTGACTAGAGAAGTCTAAAAGTGTAAAAAATACATTGAATCTGAAAAAAACTTAACTAAAGATAAAAAAAAATTATTTTCTCACTAAATTAGCTATTTTTTGTCTTTAGTGGTTTTTTTTTTTAAATTTGAATATTTTTTTATATTTTTAGGTTTCTCTCGTCAAGTGGAACCCAAAAAATATAAAATTTTGATCAAACAGTGAAAAAAAATCACTAAAGACGAAATAATTTGAAAAAAAAGCTAAATAATCTTAAAAAGAATTGGACGGACTTGACCAGTATTTTGTGCTTTACGTTGAGACAGTCTGGTAATTAGAATAATAAAATTGATATTAAATTTAGATTAACTGTAATGCATGTGTGATTTAACATAATTAATTAAACAAATCGATGAAGACGAATTTCGATTAAGGTGAGCCCTATTGCTCGATTTTGTCAGAAAATATAAACAAACACACAAAAACATGATTAAGGAATCTTGATTTGTCCATGTGGAATTTGTATTATTAGCAACTACTAATTAGGAAACTTAAGTTTCGTTTTTTTTTGGTGATTTTTTGCGAAAAAATCCAAATTTTTTGAGTGCATTTATTTTTGGGGTGCATTTGTGAGAGTTTATTTAGAATTTTTGGTAGTGTATCTTTTCGATCCAAGTATTTTTAAAAAAATAACTTTCTCAATTATCCCAAACGAGGCCTAACGCATCAAAGCTTAGAAGTGTCCATTTATAAGCACCCTAGAGTTTCAAAATGCACGATGAACAATAACTTTTATGCAAAAAAATACATTCCTAAATACAAGATGTATGTGTGGATTTACATGATAAATTATGCATATATCCACCATAAACACTTAAAATCACAGTTCAACATGCGGTGATTAAGTCATAAAAAGTGCATTAAAATATATGAATATATATAGAATTATGTGAAATTGTTAAATGATTTATTTTTATAAAAACAATTCTTTTTATTTGAGTAACATCAAGGCAGATCAAATATAGTGGTGCACTGTTTGAGGTCTAATCAATCAAATGAGTGGAATGTAGAAAGAAGGCAATACTTATAATATATGTCCAAATGGAAAAGATTGTCAAACTTATGGAAAGGTCATTTCAATATCAACTCTAACATGATTTGGATCTTTTGGAAGGACATGGCCTAGTACAAGCTCTCAATTCTATGCCTATCTTACAGGATTCGATCCTATAAAGTATAGGGTTGGTAAAATATACGGCAAAATGAAAATGACGTCGTTTTTGTATTAACATAAAATAACAGCGTTTAGGTCTTGAAGTGCACAAAACGATTTGAGAACTACTTCACCAAAACCACACTTCAAAGATCCGAACTCTATCTTACAATGTCCACATGCAAATGTGATAATTGTGAAAAAATCTTCCATTTAAAAAAAATTAGTGAAAAAAATGTATGTGTAACTAACCAATAATTCAATTTTTTTTATAAATAGATACATACGTATATATATTCATATATATGTTGCCTTCTCATTTTTCAAATTCATCAAAAAATAAAAAAGAAAGGAACTTTAGTTACTATTTTCTCCTTTCCCATTCTTTTTTCTTTTCTTTTCATAAAACCAAGATGCGATAAGGTATTTCATGTCACCAGAACAATGCCTTAACTCCATCCACTCTTTAAATTTCAGGAGGTTATCTAAGGGGCGTAGGAAGTCATCGTATCCCAAACATTAAAAAAAAAAAAAAGTCTTTTTATACTAACAATTTAAAAATAAAATAAAATATAGAGGGTAAATTCTTAAATCATACTAACATTTTCTAATTCTTTAGATGACTACATTTGATTTGTGAATGAAACCCAGTTATTATTTACTCCGCTTTTTTGTTGTAAGAAATAAACAACATAATTTATATTTATTTGTTAAGTTTTTTAACTACGGGCCACGTATATTTTCGCACTGTTAAATTA
>BRYF01000020.1:6407500-6410000 GCA_030159135.1 Actinidia polygama
ACTGAGGAACTGATGAGAGAGGTGAGAATCCAATTGACTGGACTTATATCTGGCCTGGCTACTCAAGATTTGGCTCCAAGAGATTGGGTTTATCTTGCAGCCAATCTAGATACAGGTATAAATTTAGTCTCAATAAGGTGAGTTTGTTATTCGTTTATTTGTTATTATTTTGTATATGAATTGCTGTACTGCTGGTATTGTTTGATTGAGGTTGAACGTTGATTCTTTACCTCTTTCCCTTTCCTGCACATTGATTGTTTGTAACTTCTCATCCGTAATCATTTCCTATAATAATGCCTTACTTCAAAATAAGTAATCTTACGGCAATGTGACCCTTGTGCACGTAGTGCATGGGAGGGAAACTAGTAACATAAAAGGGGGCAATGCTTTGTGATTCTTACACATGATTTGATGGATCTGCCTTCCACTCTTGCTACAGTATAGTCATGTACCATCGTATTGGTTGTTCTTCCATTTGATCCTCTGTAGCTCCTTAATGCCTTACTTAAAAATAAGTAATCTTATGGCAATGTGACCCTTGTGCACGTAGTGCATGGGAGGGAAACTAGTAACATAAAAGGGGGCAATGCTTTGTGATTCTTACACATGATTTGATGGATCTGCCTTCCACTCTTGCTACAGAATAGTCATGTACCATCGTATTGGTTGTTCTTCCATTTGATCCTCTGTAGCTCCTTGATTGCTGACTGGTTTGCTCTAAACAGGTCCAATGAAGGATTCGGCAAAGCTTGATTTTGGAAGCTGTACGCCAAAACTTGAGCAACTTGAGGATTGGATGCATCAAACAAATCAAGAGGGTATGACTCTCTTTTCATCATCATCTGTGGCTGGTACCATGTATTTTTTTCATTCTTTTGGAACAGCTGAAATCATAACTATTCTCGATGGCCTTAACAACACATGGATCAAATGTTGAAACTTGGAAGATACCCCAAATTTATTATTATTGTAACCTTACTTAATATGTTACTTAATTTAAAAATTCTTAAAAGATGTTCAGTATTAAATAGTCAGCAACAGAATATAATATAAGTGCATTTGTCTGTGCATAGCGCATATATTTTTCTAGTTAATTCTTCATAAGAATGTTGAAGAAATTCATAAGGTAAATAATATGATTTCCTTAATTTACATATGATACACATGAGTGTATTTATACACAATAAAAAACAACAAAGTCCACAAAGAGGGACACCTAAGTCTAAAGGGGTTCATCTAAGTCCTAAAGGATTAGGTGGATTAGGTGGAGTTAAAATACAACAAAGTCCATCAAAGGGGCTTGCATTGAGCTAAGCAATGAGCTCATTGTTGCTTAAGAGTCCACAAAATGGACTAAAGAGAGTCCACAAAATGGGCTCTTGTCTTTTATTTCCAACACTCCCCCTCAAGCTGAGAGTAGATATTAATCAAACTCAGCTTGACGATAGAGGAGCAGAGACGGATCTAACAAGAGCTTGGCACGGACACAACACGTCAATAGGAGGCTGCATGATTCTTCAAGAAGCTGTAGGAAGTTCCATAAAGCAGCAGAAAATTCCAAAAAGGCTGCAGGATGCTCCATGAGGCTGCCTGAAGATGCAGAACGCTACAAAAGACTGCAGGAAGTCCCAGAAAACATTCAACACGCCCCCGCACGTGTGGCACACGCCAAACACGCGGATTACAGAAATAGGGAACGCGAGAACAAACATTGCTGTGGAAAAAATTGAACACGTTCCCGCACGTGTGGCATATGCTAAACACGCGGATTACGGAAATAGGGAACGCGGAGAACAACTTTCCACGCAAAGAGGGGACTGCAGGGGGTTGCAAGAAACAACCCGAGGTAGCACTGGGCTGCAAGGGGGTCGCCAGGGGTAGCATGGAGCAGCAAGGGGCAGCACGGAGCAGCAAGGGGCAGAAGGGGTCAGCAATGGCTGCACGGAGCAGCAAGGGTCTGCAAGGGCTGCACGGAGCAACAAAGGGCTGCAAGGGGCAGCAAGGGGTCAGCAATGGCTGCACGGAGCAGCAAGGGGCTGCAAGATACAGCCGGGGCAGCAAATGACACATGGAGCAGCAAAAAGCAGCAGGAAGGTCCAGAAAGCTGCAGGGACTCCATAAAAGCAGCAGGAAGGCTTCATAAAGCTGCAGGAAAGTTCCATAAAAGCAGCAGGAAGATCCATAAAAGCTGCAGGAAAGCTCCACAAAAGCAGCAGAATAGCTCCAAAAGACTGCAATGGTCAATTCTGGTCCAGATCAGATGAAGGTCGAAGCACAATCGGAAAACGAATTCCGGCGACGGCAGAGCCGCCGCCGGAGGCAGAAGCAAAGGAGGCTCTTCAAGAACTAAGAGGCTCTGATACCATGAAGAAATTCATAAGGTAAATAATATGATTTCCTTAATTTACATATGATACACATGAGTGTATTTATACACAATAAAAAATAACAAAGTCCACAAAGAGGGACACCTAAGTCTAAAGGGGTTCATCTAAGTCCT
>BRYF01000020.1:6530000-6532500 GCA_030159135.1 Actinidia polygama
ACTAGGGAAGGACAAAGTCGATGGTTGTTTCCATGAAGCAACGACGCGGTCGCCGGATTTTGGCGTGGACAGAGTTGATGTGAAAAGGGAAGCTTGGGTTGCCATGGCCATGAGAGAGAGAAAGAGAGGGATTAGGGGTCGTTCTGGTCTATGGTCTATGAAGAGAGAGGTTATTGTGAAGGGAGATTGTGAGATTTTGGGTGATTGGGGATTTGAGTATTGGATAAGGGGATATGGCTTGGACCAATTAGAATGGGCGATTTTGATACTCAAGTCTTACCCACACCTCACCTTTTTTTTCTTCTTTGGCCTTTGTATATAATGCCTTATAGTTGACTCATTTTTTTTTTTTTGCCCTGTTGATTGATGTTTTATTCTCTTTTTCTCCATTGACATCCTTGAATAAAAGATGGTAGTCATTACACAACGGCTAAACCTCTTAATTATTAAACAGAGGCAAAACTTGTTCCGTTAAAGAGAGAATTTTTAGAGGATGGTCTCAAATTGCATCCATGTAACCTCATATTGAGAACGTTAAGATCAATATTAAAATGCCAAGCAGGAAAATGACCCAACCCTGTCCAATGGGGAGTTTTTAAATGCAAATCAATCGGGTCTCAGCACACCCAATGTCTAAGTGCAAAACAATACAATTGGTTTTTTAAATTTTGACTCAGTACAAATCCATTTATTCTGAAATTTTTTCCATTTTCAACCTCTTCCTTTAAAACCCCAACTCTAACCCATCCCAAAACCACCCACCACAACCTTTGACCACGTAGCCCGACACATCCTCACGACCAATCAGCGACTCTCTGCCTTCCCCCCACTTCACCGTCCCCGCCACCTCCCATCCCACTTCCCACGCAAACACCTCAGATCTGATGTCCCTTCCCTTCCTCCCTTTTAGCGAATGTCATGAACCTCCGCCGCCACCGCCACCGCCACCATCTCCGACCCATATCCACCACAAGATCAAATGAAGCAGCACTAAACAAGATGGGGTGGCAAACAACTGGGTTGGGGCTACGAGAGATGCAACGGACTAGTGGTTGTTGATGTGGATAAAATATATGCCTATTTATAGCAAGTTGGACATGTCACCTGGATGATCACATCGCCATAACTCCAAAATATTCATGGTCGCCCATCGTATGACCGCCAAACAAGCGCGTCGCCCGGCATGCAGAAACGAACTCATCTCCAGCTCGCCATTGGGTGAGGTTATTTACATCGCCAGAATAGAGACCGACTCCAGTGAGACTCTATCTCCACAAATGCCTGTCCTAAAGTCCTTCGTCGCGCCTCCACTTGGTTAGAGGTCATCTCCATGAGGAGTCTATCTCCATAACGACTCCGCCTACTCAAGAGTTTTTTCCTGTCACTCCTCTACTCGACCATAGCCCGCCTCCACAAGGACTTAACCCAACAAGGAAACCATCTACATCACGGCACATATGATTGTGGATTGCTCTCCAAATGGCAGTCTCCTGTTATCACTCTGGTATCTTAGGGATATACTTTCCAAATGCAGTTGTCCTAAAATCTCTCCTGAATATCCTTACACGGATCTCCATCCTACGCCTATATAAAGGCCACTCCCCCAATCTATTGAGGTACAACAATTTAACTCCTACATACATGCTTTTATAGTTCAGTCCTTACTTGACTTTCTTGTGATCGCTTTGGTCTAATTCACACACCGGATGATTTTTTGAGTAGTCTCACCCCTGCCGATTACGTTTGCACGTTTGCGCAGGTCCCCCGAATTGTAGCAGAGGCCCAATAGTTGCCGAGGTAAAGAGAGCAATATTGACTGTTGGTTTGCTCACCCCAGTTTCCTACCACAACAGTTGTGAAGGCTCACAATGGTGGATTTGGGAGGGGGATTGGGATTGGTTGGTCATGACAGAGAAGGGCTGGTAAGTGGTGGTAAGAGATGGATGTGAAGATAAAAGGAAAACTAGGCATTTATCATGTCTAAAATAGTACGGAGTAAGTTGGTAAGAGGATACAATTGTAATAAATAAAATTTTAATTTTTTGGTGTGCCCTAAGATCAATCGGTTTTGCATTTAGAAGCTACCCCTGCCACGGACAATGCTCTCAAGGGAGTAAGAAAAATCGAGAAAATCGAAACGATAAAAAAAACTAACTGAAAATTTTGGTTTGGTTTGATTTTAGCGGCTAGTCCAGAGGTTTTGATTTTTAAAATTTAAAAATAAAAAAAAATCGATTCGGTTTTATTTTGTGATGTACTAAACCGATAAAAATCTAACCGAACTAAATTAACTATATATTTACTACTATATCTAATCTTCGTCGTTTAACATACCACTCATTTTAATCTCAGCCCTAGTTTGTTATTGTAATCTAAGTTGTTATTTTTTTCTTTCTAGAATATTGAATTTCATATCGTATTGTTGGCACTTGTTAAAACTCTAATGGAATTTGAAAACTATTAAGTTTTTTAATTTTAAACGTTAATTATTAAATTTTGT
>BRYF01000020.1:6570000-6572500 GCA_030159135.1 Actinidia polygama
CCACCTAGAAATTATTTTCTCGCGTCCTGCCTAAAATTGTCACGTTCTGTACACGTGGTTCATGTGTTGACGTGTAATGGGCCCCACTCTCAACAACAGAAAATTTTACAGTGCGGTCGAAACGATTTTATTACTATGCGCTCCCATTATTAGATCATCCACGTCAATCTCACTAAGCCCTGTTTGGTAAGTTTTTGTTATGTGATTTTTGATATTTCAACTAATTTTTTTTTCTTTGTTTGTGATAAGCTTTTTTAGCCGTCCAATTAGATTTTCTTATAAATTAGAATTAAGTTTATCAAAAAAATCAACTAATTTTTTTAGATACCATCATAAACAACAAAATTGATTTTTTTGTTTTACTTTACCTAAAAAAAATCAAAACTGAAAGACACTTGATTTTTTTAGCTACCCCAAACGAGGCTTAAATTTAAAGCAAATTTTAAATTCAAAAACCACTATTATATTTTTTTTAATTCTTACCACCTCTCAAGACAAAAAAGTCGATAGAAACTGAACAACTTAAAAATTATTTTTTTTACTTTGTGATATAGTATTTGTTATAAGAGCATCCCATCAGTATCATTAAATTAGAATCAAATTTTAACTCAAAACTACTATTTTTTTAGCTAATTATTTTTTTTTAATTTTAAACCCATCAACCTCCTCTATCAGGGACAACAATTAAAAAGTAAATAACAAAGTTAAATTTATGAATTATTTTAGCTAGTTTGGTGTGATTAATTTTAAAAAATTACTAAGATAAATTAGCCAAAAAATGTCTAGCTAAACTTATGCGAACGTTTTAAGAAATCTAACAATCTCCGGGATTGGTTAAATGGAGACGACCAACTATTTTATTGGCCATGTATTTACTCCTAAATTTCTTTAGAGCTAGTTATTCAAAGATTGGTACAAAGGATGATAGAACGGAGTCTAAGTTTATTTACATAGTATTTGAAAATTTAAGTTCAAATTTCAAGTTGTGAGTCTATGAATTACCATAACATAATTTAAAGTGGCTCGGTTATGCGACCCACGAAGAAAATGCTAAAGGCTTTGTGATTAAACCATTTAGAACTCTAATAACTATGCTTAAACTATAAAATAAAAATAAAAATAGTTCAAATCATACTCCATTTTATATGTGAAAATAAAGATTTTATTTTGAGTCTGAGAATATAATTTCACCCCCAAAACGAAATTGAGTCCTTTTTATTTTAATATTATTTTTGCAATATTTTTATTATTATTAAAAGTAATATATATATATATTTAAATTATTTAAAATTATAATTTTAAGTTTTTGAGTAAAATTTGTTATATAAATGTATTTTGAAATAATATAATACTCTAGTAATTTTTGAAAGAAAAGTGAAGAAATGATTGAAGTATTTTAGTCCGACGTGGCAGGGTCGTTTTCTTTTGGTGTCAACATCTCGTTGTGTCACGTACAAGTCACCACTCTCCGATCGTCTTATTTAGTTAAATCCAGTTTCTCGTGTTGACTCCGAAATTAATATATTCGGACAATTACAAAATTCTCCCCTATCGTTTGTATATAATTACATAGTCTTCCCACATATAATTATGATTAATTTTGTTTTTAATATTTTTTGGATAAATGTGACTGACCTGAGGTTTCTGACAAATATATACACTTCCACAGTAGTTTTAAAAATAATATTGATATTTCTTACTTTTTAAACTTGTCAAGATTTTCTTTCAGAGTTATTTTTTGTGAAAAAATAATAAACTTGTCATTTGATTTTGGGTTTATCAACTTTATTTTTTTAATACACCCATTAAAATAAATAAAGATTCTCTTTTTTTAAAACACCATTTATTTATAAAATAATTCAAATTTATTTTTATCAATAAATAACATTTTATAAAAAAATATATATATAAATAACTTACTTTTTAAGTACTCTTAATAAAACTATACTTAAAAAATTAAATTTTCTTACCAATATTTTTTTAAAAAAATAAGTTAAATATTTTACTTTTTAAGTTATCCTAAGGACCTAATCTAAACATACTTAGAAAATAAACTTTGTTATCATTTTTTTTTATAAAAAAAGATAACATTTATTTATTTTAATTGGTAAATAAGTTTGCTAAAGACAAAACTAATTCAAAAAATAAAATATCACAAATTTTGCATTATTGTATTAATATATGTTCTACTTTTCTTGGTAGGCTTTTGCTAATTTTTTGCAACAAACTTGTGGGTATCAAATAATAAAGTACTCAGAAATGAGAATTAGCTTCCTAATAAAGATGATGCCAAATAGTCCACCTGACCTAGACAAATCATTGAGTTTTTTTATATATAAAAATCACAATTTGATTGAACTTGTTTTAAAGGTCATTTCAATAAATGTTCACATGCAATGTTAAAGTTGGTGTATTGGCGTTTAATAATGGTTAATAAGTAATTTTATGTATTCAAAATATAGAAATATAAACACTTCAATTACCCACCTTCAACTAATAG
>BRYF01000020.1:6577500-6580000 GCA_030159135.1 Actinidia polygama
ATGGGCTTTAACCAATTAAAAACACCACAAATAGGAAGCATTTGAAAGAGACAATTTAAGGGAAACAATTGTATTTCATTTTTTTTTTGCAATGGATAGGTTTATTTGTCTTGAGCAAATCTTGAGCTACAATGTTAGACAAATAAAAGAAAAAAGTTTTAAAAAGTTTTTTTTTTTGAAAACAAATAAATATAAAATTTGAAGTCCATTAGATTCAGTAAGAAATAAAAACTAATTAAATTTTACGGGTTGATCAAGTGCTATCAATTATTGTTAGATCAATATATACGGGGCTAAGCCCCAATTATATTAGTTTGCCTTTGAGCTGCATACCGAGTCATAAAAAATAAAAAAATAAATTATATAATATTTTTTTATTAAAATATACAAAAAAAACACAGTCGCAAAGTGAGACAAACGTGTGGTATCATACATTAATTAAATCACAGTTTTCTAGGCTTTTTAAATTATTTTATTTTTATCTCTATGCATAAAGACATTGAGAATAGAGTATCACCAACAATCTCCTAGCTTTTCCACCCTATTTTAGTTAAAATTTTACTTTGTCTATGTCTTTTCTTTTCACTTTATTCAACAATTTAAATAAAAAATTTCTAAATTGAATAGTCTCTCTCTTAGGTTCTATTTGGGTAAGTTTTCTTTAATAAACATTTTTGTTACTGTTTAAATTTTTTTTATACTTCTCCAATTTCTTTTGATGAGAAGAGTTCAAAATATTTAGAAAAAAATTCACTAAACACGAAAAAAATATTTTCTAAAAAAAATTAAGTGTTTTTTTTCCGTCTTTAATGATTTTTTTCAAATTAATTAAAAAAATTATATTTTTGGACTCTTTTCTTTAAGAGGAACCGAAAATTTATATTCTCGCTGGAATGAGAAGTTAGAACGAAATGATAATTTCTTAGGAATACTCATTCAATCATTTGATTCCCCATAAACACCGGAATGGATATTTCAATAAAATTATTATTTTTTATTTTTATAAAATGATAATTTCTAATTTATGAAAGTAATAGTCATTCCATTCTTATTTGTCATTTTAATCACCACCATCGTTACCCACAATCGACCAACCACTCACCACCTACTATCACCATCGCAGCCATTTCCACCCACTACCACACTGTCACTGCCACCACCACCACCACAAATTACGAACACCCATTCACGGCTACCACCACCAACTACAATCACCCATTCAATAGTTTTTATTTTTAAGAGAGAAAAAGTATGAATAAAGTTATATCAGTGAATATAAATATCATGCTATAGCCTGGGCTAGCTTATAAAAGATTATTTTAGTATATATACCAAACAAAAGAATTGAAATAAAAGTTTCATTAGTGTAATCGATTTTTATACATAACTAAACATTGGAATAAGATTGATAATTCTTACTTTATTCCATTCTAACGTCATTTTTGCTTCTATTCTTTGGACACCCCAATCAAACACCATAAATAAAGACAAGAGTCAGGCTTCTCTGCAATTTATTTGTGGTATGCATTGACGATGTTCAAATATTTTGGATATTATTTTGGGCATATTTTGATAATTTAAACGTTCAATTGTAGATTTCATTAAAATTTTTAATATTATAAAAAATTACATTAATTCGATACATATCAATGGTCGATCAATATTAATTATATCAAGATAAATAAGTATAATTCCATGTATCGCATTAATTTATCAAGTTATAAAATAATATTGAACATATGCTGAACTGTGTCGATCAACATAATTTTTTATATTACTAATATTTATAATAAATTTTATAATATAAATAATTTAAATTATCAAATGACGCTAAAATAAAATCCCAAATATTTAAACTACGTCAATAAAATTTGTTTTCTGAACTTCAGATAAGTTAGGTTATACCTAAAAACAGTCCTAAAAATGAAAAGTAAAAGTGGGGCACACGAGTATAGGAGATAGATTATGTGCCCACGAGTCGCCATCGGCAAGACAAAGGCAAATCCAGCCCCAACTACTTGACTGACTTGAGGAAGAATCATGCCACGTGGGTCCGAAAATTTATGATATGGGGACCACGAACAAGGACAATATAGTCATTACGCAATGTGTGTCTTCTTCTAGGTACCCAAGCATTGCAAGAGATATTTATTATTTTATTATTTAAATTATCCAGTACTGTCAATAAAATGATTGAATATAATAATCACTGATAAGAGTGTAAGAAAAATATAAAAAAAATCGATTCCGTTGAAAAATTTGATTTGGTTTGGTTTGATTTTAACTGTTGATTGGGAGGTTTCAGTTTTTAAAATATAATAACCGATTTTTTTGTTTGGTTTTGTAATGTGTGAAATCAATTAACTACCTATTTATTAATAGGTCTAATTTAGGTTGTTCATATATACCACATATTTTAATCTAAACCTGTGCTGGCAGTCTATTGCTACTGTTATATGTATTTTTTTTCTTCTAAACCTGTGATGGCAGTCTATTGCTA
>BRYF01000020.1:6597500-6602500 GCA_030159135.1 Actinidia polygama
TAATTACAAGCCTCTCCCCCATCTCTTGTATAATTACATAGTCTTCCCATAGAAGAGTCAAATTCCCAAATTTGGGGTAATTTTTTTTAAAAAAATAGAAAACTAACCAAAAGAAAAAGAAAAAGAAAAAAATAGTTATTAGTCAATATTTTGAATCGAATACCAAGTTATCAAGAGAAATAGAGACTAGTATCAAGAACACCACCATTTTTAAGAAGTGATGTGGGATAAAATATTTGCCGACCTCGATACTTTCGTGTGGGTTGCCACAACATTCTCAATCTATGATTAGATTGCCTAAACACCGACATATTCTAGGTTGCCCATTGTACCAACACCGATTGATCACTTCGCCAAGTGCACGTACCAATCATTCTCCAGCTCGCCATTGAACGAGACTCCACATCACCAATTACCAGTTCTACAGGGACTCCATCTCCATTAGAAGTCTACTTCGTAAGACTCCTCCGTCACTCCTCCCTATGGTTAGATCCCACCTCCACAGGGATTCTACCTCTACAAGGAGGCTCAGCCAGCCAGACTCCTATGACGTCATAGCTTCTGTAGTTGCGGATTGATCTTCATATGGTAATCTCTCCTACTTTATCTCCAAGATCTCAGGGATATACTCCAAAACTCGAAGATCACGCTTGAATATCCTCACACGGATCTCCTATCTCCAACTATATAAAGGCCGCTCTCCTGGTACGCTCAATATACAATATACTCTGAGAGCTTTGCTATATTTATTATCTCATGATCGCCTTGGTCTAATTCACACACCGGAGAAGTTTTGAGCGGCCTCGCCCCGGTCGTTTATTTTTGTTTACCTGCACAGGTCACCTGAGTAGTTGCCAAGGAACCGCTTATTTTTGTCTACCTGCACAGGTCGCCCGAATAGTTGCCAATGTCTAGTTCCGAGGTGACGAAGAGCAATATAGACTGTTGTTTGCTCGCCCTAAATTTTTACCACAACAAGAAGGATTAAAGTACAAAAATTGAAGTAGGAAGTGCAGCATATTATGTCCAGTAATAAAACCATAGGGAGGGAGGTAGAAGGTATCCCCCCACCAGATATTGTCAAGTTACCTATTTGCACCACCAATCAATCTGAATGAAGAGAATTCACGTAAAATGTTGTTTAGGGAAGACAAATAGGTCCCACTATGCCCCTCTGGTGCTCATTTCTTTATCTCATCTCATGAGTCTCATTGGATGCTAGTATTGATACTATTATTTATATATATAATATTGGGTGTTCGACTGTTTGTGTAGTTGAAATTGCATTAAAAGTTAATTCTTTAAAAGTATAAAATAAAAAATATATAAAATTTAAAAAAAATTATTTTCATTTTTAAAATTATTTTTGGGAATAAGAAAAAGTAAAAGTTGTGATAGTGGCAAAATATTTTAATAAAAAAAGGGGTGCGGCAAAATAAAAAAAACTAAGACAAATATCTCCTCTCTCAAATAAATATATATGTAATCTAAGTTTGAGATGGCAACACTGTACTGTCTGCACTGCTGAGACTCGCTTGAGGAGCCAAATGATGTGATTTAAATTATTCAATTTGTAAAGCACGTTGAGATAGTCATCTATGTGAAATAACAAGTTGATTGGACACCAATAATTATATAATCAATAAAAAAAACAATCAAAAAAAATAATTATATGATCAATACTAGGTCTATTCAAAATTATACTTGCCATTATCTCTCTCTTATTTAAATGATTGAAATAGTTAATAGTAGTTCAAGTAACGCAATTAAGGAAACAAGTAACGTGTTAAGCTAGATTCATTTATCTTTCTAATTAATCTTAAAATAAGTAACTTGGCCATTATTTAAGAGTACTAATTAACTGATTTAATGGACTTAAAAAAGTTTAACTAGTTACAATAAGTATGAGGTTAACTTATGAAAAATACTACAATACAAATCATAACCATTTATACTTATTGTGTGTTTGAGATTGTGTTATATTATTATTTTTTTACAGGTCAAATTGGTCATTTTGTAGGTCAATTAGATTAAAATATAATTTAATCATAAATTCTCATAAAATTAATTTTTGATTCGTAACATAATTATAATTTTTCATAAAACTTTTATGATTATATCCATAAGAATTCATGAACGAACCATAAAAATTCATAAAAAATGACAAATATACATATAGAATTCATAACCAATCAATTCATAACAAAATATTTTATAACAATGTCCACAAAAATTTAAAACAAAATTCATAAAAGCAGTGGATTCCACACCAATTAATATTTTGAAGTGAGCGTAAAAATTACTAGCCAAATGATATTTATACAGAAAAAAACTATTACATAAAACTTTACAAAAATGGCGTGACAATGACATTTTGGTAAATATAAGGGATCGGGTATTTTATTTGAAAGTGAAGGTAGATATTATCATTCTCTACAAAAATTATGTATGCATTTTTTTTTTGTATATAATTATTTTAAGACCGTATTTTTATCCAGGATTTGGTGGAAGAACAGAAAAAGGAAATGAAAAAGCTAGGGTATCCAATTATTCCAAACAAGAAAAGTTAAAGGATCCAATTGTTTGATCTAATTGTTCAGAACATTTGAATGCTCTAACTTTTTTTTTTTTATTATTACAAAATTCTTAAGCCAAATGCAAATTTAAAGAAAAGTTGACTTTATAGGACCAGACTTCTATGCAATTTGAACATGAACAATATCAGTACAATTCAAGCATTTTAAGATTCGTTTTGAGTCGATTTTAATGATTCAAACCGTTATATTGTAAATATCATTAATAACTTTAATATTATAAAAAAGATACATTGATCAGTCACATATCAATAATCGATCAACATTAATTTATATAAAAATAAATAAATATAATTATGCACGTCATACTCATTTATTAAATTACAAAATAATATTTAACTGATATTGAACTGCAACATAAAATTTTTTCAATACCGATTTTACTGATAAAATCTACAATATATATAATTTAAATTATTAAAATGATTTTAAACATGGAAAAAAAATATTGCACATATCTTTTTTGACAAGAAAGTGGCCACGTGGGATAATGACAAAGCTATGAGTGGGACCCACCAATAATAAGGAATGAGTAATGACAAATGACGACAAATGACCCCTCCTTGCTTTCTTGCTTTTTGCTTTTGTTCTTTTCCTGAGAGTACATTTTTCGCTACCGTGGAATCCCAAATCGTCGCCACGGGTCCTACATCACCTTGATGACGTGTCCCATTTGTGACCGTAAACTCGGACTAAACTTAGCTGTCAAAACAGCACCCTTCATTACGTCACCATCTATGTGACTTTATTGACTTTATTTTAAATGTATATTTCCTATAAAAGGAGGTCACCTTCGAATTTTTTATGTTATTTCAAAAAATAAAAAAAAAGTGTTGGCTTTATTTATTATTTCAATACATTTCCATAAAAAAAGGTCACCTTTGGATTTTTACTTTTATTTCAAAAAATTAAACGAAAAAATATTTTCTTTATTTTAATGTGTTTATTAATTGCAGTATTTTGTAGAAATAGAAATTCAGAATTTTTGAAAACAACACAAACAAAATTTATCTAAGTTTGGAAAGAAATGAAGACAAATTGTGAAAGTTAAAAACAAAATAAAACTTAAAAGGAAGCTATAAAACGCAAAACTTACCAAATGGAAGTGCAGAAAAACAATGTAAATTGAGGTACGTGTTGAACACAATTTTTTTAAGACAGATTTACGTCACCATTTTTGTGCTTACGATTACTGAACAATTCTCTCAAGATATAACAATATTTTCACAAAGTATTACAGCATTATAACTGTATGCGCGACGGACAAAAACAATGGAAGAACTCTCTTATGCAGAACTCTCTATTGCAGTTTACAGAGTGTATGTGTGTTAAGAGTCAAGGGTTGAAATGAATGAAATGAAATGAAAAATACGAAGGTATGCATTGGTATTTATAGGTGTAGAGACGGCTGTTCAGAACAAGCAAAAGGATGCCAAGACCAGAAACAACTAGTCAATTGTCTAGTCTATGCGAAGTGGTGCGATCCAATAACGGTCGACCCACAAACGGGTGTGACCCAACTGTCCGCAACCGGATAGTTTATACAAGAAAAAATAGATATAAATAAATAAAAATTAATTAATTAAAATATTTTTTTTCAAAAAATAATAAGCCTAGCGAACTGGGTCCAATCCAACCAAGAGCCATCTCCACCAGCAAGCCCAAGTTTTGGTCGGTTGTGTGGCGACGCACTGTGGTGGTTTGTGATTGGTGAGCCAATGTAGGTCTTTTCCCTCACAATACTTGGGTTTCTTGAGGGGCCCATCCCAAAAGGGTACGCTCTAAAGTTTATAAACCTACTTAGTTTCACTTTCATAACTAATGTGGGACTAAGTGTATTTTCCTTCATTCTACTATTTCAAGCAAGTAACTTTGAAACTAATTTTCATTCACACCAAATAATAGTTTTAGCCAAATCGTTAGATAGTTCCATTTTTTCAATGTGGATCCATACCCAATATAAATGTGGGACCAATTTTCCCCCCTCTAAAGTTGGGCAAAATCATTAAATTTCCAACATAATGTATTAGACGGTCACCTTTTAATTTTTTTTAATGTTATTTCACAATTAAAATAAAAAAATAATATTCACAATTTACTTTAGTGATTTGTTTGGAATTTGGGAAAAGAAAGAGAAAGAAAGAAAAATATAATTTTTCTTTTATATATATATATTTTGGGGTGGGCGAGATTTGAAACTTCGCTCGTACTAGGGTTTTGTAGGTGAGTGAAAAAGAATTGAACGACCGAGCAACAGCTAAAAGAAAGGAATGGATGATTAAAAAACAATGTTAGAGACAGATTTTGACCTCCAATAGATTCATTTATTTTAAAATAAGCTAAATTATATGACATTTTTTTTAATTAAAAGGTACTTAAAAAAGTCACAAAATAGGACAAGCGTGT
>BRYF01000020.1:6645000-6647500 GCA_030159135.1 Actinidia polygama
TGGACAATTAATGGGTTTTGTTTTTGTAAAACAATAGTGAAACTGCTACTACTGTCAAAAGTTCAACCGACCAAAGTTGGAAACACCATCGACCGAAATTTCGAGCCTTCTCTAGAAATCAAATAGCTCTTTGGAACTGAAGCATCCTCGATCAAGGTTAAAGTTCGACCAACCGAAGTTGGAGAAACCCTCAATTGAAGTTTTGAGCCTCCTTTGGAACTAAAAGATCTCTCTAGAATTGATGTATCCACAGTCAGAGTTAAAGTTCGGTCAATCGAAGTGTTGACCGAAGTTTGAACTTTTGATCTTGATCGTTCATATTAAGATCAAACGGCTGAGATTGAATCAAAATGGCTATTTTTAAGCATTAAATGCTAAAACGATTATATTTCAAAATGGACTTATAAATGCAACCCTTGGGTTGTTGGGAAAGTAATTGAATTGTATTAATTATTCCCAACTCTTGCCTTCTACTCTCCAACACTTAGATCATTCATTTGAGCTAGATTTTTAAAGATCAAAAATAGAATCACTCTAAAGTTCTTTAATTGTAATTATCATTCAACTAGAGTTTGTGTGAGCATCCCTTGCTACACTTGTTCAATTGATAGAATCACTTTGTGTGACTATTTGTGAATCCAAGAGAGAGTTTTCTCTAGAAGACTAGAAAAAAATTTGGTGATCGTAAAATATTCTCAAGCACTCGAAAGCTTGTGAAGATAGTAGAATCCTAAGAAGTTCTTGGAGAAGTGGATGTAGGTAAGGATTGACCTAATCATTATAAATTCGTTTACACTATCTTCTCTTTTACTCTCATAAATTGCCTATTTATCTTCAAAGAAAAATAATAGTCCTTAATTTTTCGTATATATAAAATATAAATCAAAATAATGTGACATTAATATTTTTAAAATAAGCATACTAAAAGAGAGTTTGCTTATGCCATGCATAATTTTAAAGTATATAAATTAACTTATAAATGCTAACAAATTTTATTTAAAGGTTGAGAGAGCAAATTTCGTCCAATGCGTGAGGAAAAACAAATACAAGTTTGCAACTAAACGTTGTCAATTTGGTACCAGCCAACTTACTATTTTGTCTACTTATAAGATACATACTGGTGTGTAGCTGCAAATTTATTGTTATATATTTTACATGTATTCTTTTAAAGTTAATAAAATTATAAACAACATAACATTTAATTACATATTACAAGTTAAGACAATTCAAATAGTAGATGATAAGATTGAAGTAAACGGATACTTCTAAAGAGTTATTTAGTTTTGAAATTTACCAAAAAAACCGTTTTAGAAGTCAAGAATTAATGAAGATATCAGTACAATTTAAGTATCAATTTTTTTTTAGAATTCCGCCAGTATAGGTTTGTACAGAGCGAAACACATAATATAAGCCAATACATACTGATATTTTAAATAAAATATAATATAAAATTATGTGTTCCGTTTTTCACTCAGTACGTTAACTGTTAATAACTCAAAAGTAATAACTCAAATCCTTGAAAAGCAATGAGAAACCAACTTGATTGGACAATGATATGAAGTGTGGCTTTCATGTGTAGTATCTTTTACTCACATGATGGTTGTCAAGTGGAGCCATGCTGTGGGTGCTCACAGTGTGTAGATTTGTTTGAAATGGTAGATAACTCTAAACCCCGGACAAGACTCATCCCAGTGACTGCCAATTAATGGCTGACAAGAACAACTTATGCTATTGGTGTTCATTTCGTATACAAAATGATCACAGTATCAGTTACCCAAAATGCATTTGGATCGAGAATTTAGTAAAAATAAAAATAAAATTTTGATAGATTCAACAATTAAGAAAAGTTAAAAAAAATTTAAGACTCTGTTTGAATCAAGATTTTAGAGAGAGAAATAATTTTTTTTAATGAATCTAGCATTTTAAATTTAATAATTTTTTTAATTTTTTTTCCTCTTTAGAAACCTCTTCACAAATGTTAGGATTAAGAGTTTGGTGGCAAAAAAATTAATAAATTTAATGGTTCAAATTGGATCATTGATCTATACTATTAGTTATAAAAGAAATCAATATTCATGTCTATTATAACCGCCAAGTGACTCATTTCGCTGGCCATCTCCCTATAAATCTTAACATGGAAAAAATTTTTCAATAAAATATTATTTTAAATACCTACTTATCTATCTATATACTTTGAAAAAAAGGAGCATTTTCAGCAGTGTTTCTCCATTCGTTGTATAATTATCATTTATGTCTTGGTAAGTAACGGATCGCTTGTTCCTCTCGCTTTTTACTTTATTTCAGTGCTACCTTTTTCTTTTAAAAGTAAGCATGTTCAGCTAAATTATGCTACTATTTATTTACCAATAACAAAACTATTTTTGGACTGCCAAACATTTTGAGTCTCGTTCTAAGTTCATTTTGATGATTTAAACTATTCGTAGTGTAGATTTCATTGAGAATTTTAATATTGTAAAAATTCAGGTTGATTAGATTTAGA
>BRYF01000020.1:6652500-6657500 GCA_030159135.1 Actinidia polygama
AGTTTTTCTTTTGCGCGTCAGACTTACTAAACTTGTATAGTGTGGTGCGTCTGAGGAGGGACGAGGCTTGTAACTGAGATCCCTGATAAGAACATGTATCTTAATGAATTTATCTGGGTCTTTAGGACCTAGGAGTTCCTAGCTAAGGACGATGGCATGTATTCCTTCCTTAGGTGTAATGGGTGCCTTCCTGATAGTGAGTTCTTTTCCCAACCTTGATTGCATTGATCTTTGTCATACTTGTATAAATCTATGATTTTGAATCTATTTTAGGATTCAACGACCATTCTCTACGAGGTCTGATCAGTGCACCGAGGCAATCAAAAAAGTTAACAATTGCGACAAACCCAGGGATGTGAATATTCTTCTTTGATACGAGCTGATCTACCGCCACATCATCTCACACCAAGTTGAGCAATTTAGACAAATCAGACTTCCTCCTCTACACATCTGAGAGTGAGTTCCTTGACATCGGAGAGCCAGCTTAGTGGATTTAAGCAAAGAACTCGACAAGAATGTTGTGCTCGCCTGAGCTCTTGAAGTAACTAATCAGGTCTCCACTCCAAGTACCTCTAGTGCTTCAAGTTCTTCGAGTTCATTTCTGATCTTAAGTAGTAAGGAGGAGGTTGAGGATGGAGAGGCAGTTAATCAAGGTGAAGTTCCAGCTCTTGCTGTGGTAGTTGTCCCTACTCCAACTACTATTGCCCCCATACTGGTGGTCAGCTCAGATTCGGAAGCTGCGGATGACCTCAATTTTCCTTCTATTCTGCCTACGATTAGGTAGGAAGTTGACCACTCCTTCATTGAAGGTGGTGGTGCTGATAGTAGCTCAGAAGAGGTTATGATGCTCCGAACTAGAGGGCCATTGGCCAAAAGAAACCCCAACCAACAGATCCTCCTATAGCCCAATCTTTTGATCTAGTTCTAGCTCTTCCTGATCCCACTGAGGATCAGTCAAACTTGCATCCTCCTTTCTCCTTAGAAAATCAAAGGGGAAGCAACCCGCGAAGGGTCCTTCTAGAAGGAGAAAACGGGGGGAAGCAGGAAGCTCGCCTGGCACCCTAACTCACGAGCTTTAGAACCCAAAATTTGCTATTGTCGATACATCTAAGGATCCTAACACTTGCGTGGCCCTGGGACAAGTCATCATGCTTCCACAAGACGTGGCGGACCTTGCTGCAAAAGATTCGGTGGAGTTCAGTGACTTAATGGTCATGCTGCATGTCCAAGTAAAAACTTCAACTTGGTTGTAATGCTTTCTTGGCCTTTGAGCACTCAATCATTTTCTTGTTTTGACAATTTCCTATTCTTTTTGTAGAGCCTCCAGAGAGCTATGGCTAACTCATATAGACTAAAGAAATACTCCTCCGAGGCCAAGAAAGTTGTAAAAAGAGCCAACACCTTGGAGTTTGATTTAAAGAAATCTATAGAGAAGCTTGCCGCAAAGGAGGCAACTCGCAAAGCCAGCGATAATTCTACTGCCAAGTCCAATCTTGAGGTTGATGTTGTCCAAGAAGAACTTCACAAGGTTCTATAGGATGTGGCCAAGCTTCAGAAGTAGGCCGCTGGCCCGGTGTATGAGGGGTATTTAACCATGGCTACAACTAGGCTGGTGACTTTTGAAAGGTGGCCAAGCTTCGCCCCAATATTTTTTAAGAAGGCTGGCTCACCAATATGAATGAGCTAGGTACTTCCGTAGAGCACCCAACCTGGACTACAACAACATTGGAGGTAGAGCTCCTAAACCTGCCGAAAGATTACTCACCCCTCGTACTTCCAGGTTTTAATGAAGATAAGTATCTAAACCAATTGGCGAAAGAGAGAAATGACAATGCAGCCGAGGTGGGTGGAGCGGATGTATCCAACGAGCTCAGGGCAGGGCAGAAGTAAGTGGAGAATGAGGAGTTGGAGTTGGAGTTGGAGACCTCTCCCCCGATTTATAGCGTGCTTTACTACTTTAAAGGAGATGGTCTTTGGAAACTTTTTGATAATTTTATACATATTTTTGTGTTGAACGTAAAGTTTGTAAATAGTTTTAGTTTAATGAAATGTTATTTTCCTTTCTCCAACTCGTTTCTCACTTTTATTCTTACCTTAGCTCATTTCTGCCTTTGTATGATCGAATGCTTTAGGATCTCTGAGCTCGGTATTCCAATAGTTTACCAATGCCTTAGCGAATCTCTGCCTTTTGCATTGCCGTTTATCTTTAGAGGTTCTAAGCTCGTTGATTAGTGTCTCAAAAACTAAGTCATTGACAATATGTATGCTCGTTCATGCCTTACAGAATTTTAACAATATGTATGCTCATAGCGTTGATGTAGCTACTCTCTTGACTTGTCTCAGCTCAGTTGAACAAACACACGCCTTAGAGAAAATCTGCTATTTTGCATGTCTTTTGCTCTGAATGCTCCTGAGCTCGGTACTCTGGTAACCCGTCATTGAGTTATGTGAATGCCTTAGCGAAATTTTGTTGTTTATGCATGCAATAGCATATGTGATACTTTTCTCCAAAATTGTGTATTTTAAGACATCTCAAGCTCATGCTTGAGCAAGTTTGACAGAATAGTCTTGCACTTCATTTTAATACACCTCAAGCTAATGCATTGAGTTGGTTGATGATTAGTCATGTCGCAGGTAGTTTCAAGCTCATGCTCAAATAGCTCGGTCGACTAGTCTCGCGCTGTTTTAAGACATCTCAAACTCATGCTTGAGCAAGTCAGCGATTAATCATGCTACTTAAAGATCTCAAGATCATGCTTGAGTAGCTTGGTGATTAGTCTTGCGCTTTTCGTTAAGACCACCTTAGTTCGTGCTTAGGAAAATGAGGAATGCATACTGGTTATTTCGGAAAATTTTATTTTAGAAAAATATTTGCAAGCTCATGGTGTTTTGAAATGATCCTTTAGCCGAACTATGAATATTTTCAAAGGGCTTGGTACACTAGAAGTCAAAAAACTCATGAAACGATCAGACTACTTGCATAGCTAAAAAATACTTATATTTGTTTAAACATGGCAAAAATAGAGTTTTGATAATATCAAGAAACCCAATAGACAACTTTTGTAAATACAATCTTGGTACAAATAAGTTATATTTTATTGATAGTATTTCCTGAAGCTATTGGAGTTTCAAGGTCTTGGGAGTTGCTTGCCCTCAAGTTCCTCAAGATGATAAACTCCTCTACCGGCGAGCTTAGTTATCTTGTATGGACCCTCCCAATTGGGACTGAGCTTTCCATTTGCTGGGTCCTTGATGTTTCCAATAGCTTCAAATAGGTCACCTGGCCTAAGATCAATCTGAGGTGGTTCTTTCTTTATGGTTACCTAGTAGGACAGAGCTCAGAATTTGGGGTGAACTTGGCTAAATCTGTACCCAAATGCTCATCATGATTGCCTAGTTGAGCTTGCTTTTATTGTTCTACTTTTGTTTTCAGAATATGGAGTTGAACCAAACTCAATTGCTAATGAATAATCCCCAAAGGCAAGTCTTCCTCCAAGGCGTCATGTCACGACCCAACCCAAAATACATGTATGGGTCATAACCGGCCAGTGAGATTATCAACTAAGGCCTACTAATTAACTAGTTTAGGGATTTTTGCGATAATAAAAATACTCAAATGTAATAAAATTTTGCAGAAGCATGGTAAAATAATAAGTGCTGAAGTACAAGAAAATTTATTTAATAACCATAAATAATTTACAACTACGGTTCTGGCCACAAGTCTGGCTCAATCGTTTAACAAAATACTGCTATGCTATCGTTTAACAAAATACTGCTATGCTATTACATACTTGAGAATGACAAAATGAGCCCAAGACACTTCTGTCAAACGTGCTCCAAACCGTTCTGATTTTCTGCACAGTTACGTACAACGACATCTTAAGTATTATGCTAGTGTGAGTAAATATATGTCAAACGTACTAGTGTCCATGAAATATAATTTAACGAATTCATTTTAACATGAAATATTTTTTCACAACCTCGGCTCATCTAGGCCAATCTTTTATAATCCTTGGCTTATCGGGGCCAATTTCTCTTGATTTCATATAAAGTATTATTATATAAATACCATACATTCAATAGTTACCAATCCTTAGTGAGCGACCCTAATATATATGTATGTATATTTATATATATATGGTGTGATATCACCTATGATCACCTGATTATAATCTCACCCTTATTACGTTACCTGTTATATTCTGTTCTCCTAGTTTTAGGGTACCGATCGAACTATGTGTCATTAAAATCATAATTTTTAAAGCAATCCATTTTTCTTATAAATCATGGCATATCAAAATATAACATGTATTTATTCATAACATATCATCATACAGCAAAATAACATGTTCAACGTTTGATACATGAAACCATGTATGCTTCAAACATAAAATTTAAGTAAGTAAGACATATAAGATACTCACCGAGAGCGCGTCTCCAAAATCTTTCTATACACGTGAGCTAAGGTTCCTCGAATCCCGATTCTACATTGAACTCCAAATTTTAGTTTCTTTACATCTATTATTTGTTCAATTTAATTATTATTTGAATAAAGTGATTTATGACTAGTTTTTCTGAAAAACTATTTTTCATCAAAGTGTGAAAAAATAAAAGTTTGAAATATTATTTTCTTAAAACAAATTTTTTCGATAATTGTTCTTTATACATTAAATAGTCAAACTGATTTTATAAAATTTTTATTACAAGGTATACCCTCAATCGCAAGAAGAATCATTTTTAAAACAACTTCAAAAAACCTTTTTTGTACTAAAATGGAATTTTATTTTTTAATTTAATGGGAGTTAATTTTTTATATTTTTTATTGCATTAAAATGGGAGGTATTTTCTTATTTATATTGTAAACTTAAAGTAAAAGGATTTTTACTTAAATGTTTACAATAGAAATAAGTCTGATGACAGAATCAATTGAGAAAAAAATCAATCGATTCAGACCATGCAATGTCCTAACTGAGTAACCTTCTACTGATTGAGAAAAAATG
>BRYF01000020.1:6735000-6737500 GCA_030159135.1 Actinidia polygama
TTATTTCTGCTTAAATTTAGGAGAGGTTACACATACTTCAATCCAATTTCTGAATTTTTCAGAAATCAGAAAACTGGCTTTCTTGAGCTTTATGAATATGTTATTTAACTTCTTGTTTAAATGTGCTTTATTTATTTATATTTTTTTGTCCTTGAGCACAAACATTCCTTTTGCCTATTTTTTTTTTGTTTAAATGTGTTCTCATATGCTCAACGTGGCATAATTCTTGTGTAAGATATATTTCTCAAGATAATTCATCCAGAGAAGAGCTGCACAGAAGCTTTGCTATTTGTTAATCATTCTTATTTTAGTTTTCGTATGATTGTTCTTCAGATGTATTCTATTTGCATGATATTTACTTGATTGACAAACTCTTTTCTGTTCTCTCTCTCTCTCTCTCTCTCTCTCTCTCTCTCTCTCTCTCTCTCTCTCTCTCTCTCTCACACACACACACACACACAGGAATTTTGGTCTTTGAAGTTGTAAAGGCAACAATTGTTATTAAGAACGCCTTCTATACCCAAGATGAATGTCTATAAACCATAAATTTGTGGTTTTGCATATCGCTAATACATTGATGAGTGATCACATTTTTTGTCAACCAGGGAAGATAGCTGTTATAGGAGGGTGCCGTGAATACACAGGTGGCCCATACTTTTCTGCTATTTCAGCTTTAAAATTTTTTAGTCCTCTCACTCTCGCTTCTTTTGTCTTGATTTTAATTATGTGTCCTGCTAATAACCACCCCACGGGCGATTGGGTGGTGTTTAAGGTGCAAATAATGTCAAAAAAAGTTATAACTCCAGTACACATTTCGCATATTCTAATGCACTTTCACATATTTTAATACATTTTTCACATATGTCAGAACACTTTCTACACCTTAACCACTGCTCGTTGGGCTATGATTAATGTTTTCCGTTATTTATTTATTTTTTCTTTCTTTTTTAATTTTATCCATCAAATTAACTTGATTTTTTTGTATGAAAAATCTGATTCTTTTATCAGATTTTTTTGTACAAATTATCCAACAAATCTTTTCTAGAAATAATTGGAGACGCGATACATTATCTACATTCTGTTGTAACTTCTAAGTGATCTTGAAAATAGCAATTGGTAAAATAGAGTCTTAATGTAGATTAGAGCCCCCGAAACCATTAATGAGAATATTCCTAAAGTAAATGACAGATGCTAATAAATGTCCTACGGGAAATGAATTAACATGTTTGATATAAATAGGTCTATGGTGATAAAGAGAAAATTGTTTTGAGCCTAAATTTTATGGTTCACATCCGCATTTTTAAACCACTAAGAATATTAGTTGGATAATGTATGAGGGGCGTATAATGTTCTTTGGACTTCCAGAATTAACTCAAACATCTTCTTTCCTTTCAGATTTATCTTAAGGCCTTCTGTTTTTTCCAGTAGAAGCTTTCCTTTTCCTTTTCTGTTCAAGCATTATTTTTCTTGCTATATATGCCTGTTTATTATGTTCAATGAATCCTTTCTAAATCATGCGTACAATGTCCAGGACTGCGTTAGTGACATCATAAAGCATGCAAGGAAGTCAAATATACCAATTGTCATAGATGGGGTATGTGGTCAGAGTCAGACCTTACAGGCACACAAGCGCCTTGTTCAGAAAGTACTTAATTGTGAAGTAAATGATCAAGATGTTCCTGAGCAATTACTATTGCTTGCCAAATGGTAAATTCTCTTGTAATAACCTCTTTATTTCTTTCTTTTTAAGCATCATTTTTGCAAGTTGTACATGACATCCAATGACATATGTGTATGCTAAGTGGTTGGTTTATTTTGACTGTACCAATTGGTATAAGGGCCATCTATTTTTAAATTTTGCATATTGTATGAAATGACAATTACTCCAGAATCTCAAACATCTTTATGATAATATCCATATGGAGATAAGTATCACTTCATCAATATGAAAGCAACAAGAGCACCTTCTGTACTTCTTCGCTGTGACAGTACATACAAGCAGCCAAACATGAGAGAGAGAGAGAGAGAGTTTTGACCTGCATGGTTCAATCATTGCAAATTTCTGTCTTTTCTAACCGCATTCCCCCACCCCCTTCTTTTTGTCTCTTTTGTAGGAATAGTATTTGGTTACTTTGTGTGTGGAGCCAATCAACTGCATTCTTTCTCATTCTCCATGATTTCTTGCAGTCAGTTCAGTGAGCATGTATGGTTCTCCTCGGCACTGTGGTGGCCAGGGCAACATACTTTCTGAAAGGCAAGTGATTCATTAAATTTATACTACTATGTACTCAGAAAAAGCTATCATGATGTTTAGACGTCTCCATCTGCTAGAAAGTTTTCATCTTCTCCAAATTTCATCTATTCCGTCTCACGACACAATCCGAGTTTTCGAAAATGTCTGGTCCTCCTTCCTTCCTCCGTGACAAATTTACTTCTTCTTCTCTATTCTATTGATATTTATTTTTACAAGGGCAACCTTTTCCTTCTTTGTTTTATAGGG
>BRYF01000020.1:6760000-6767500 GCA_030159135.1 Actinidia polygama
TTTTTTATCTATTGAATTATTTTTTTAATGGGACCCACAAAAAAAATTAAAACAACATTTTTTCTCATTTTTTTAAACTAACAACACTTTTTATAATTATTATATTTTCTAATTTGTTCTCTATTTTTTAGCAATGTATCTCTTTGTATATATATAATGTATCTCTTATCTGACGTTTATATTTACTTATTTTTTAAATTATAAAACTTTAACGAATATGATTAATTTTTTTTTTTTATATAATGTAGTGACCATGAAAGGAGTAATTACCAGTCAACCGATATAGCCAAACATCCAATACCTTAAAAAATCTATTTAGTGCTTATCCATATCTACCGACCATACGTGGCTTCTATAAGGAATGAACTCTACGTGGTTTCTAGGGACATGATTGTTGATAGCTAGCAATCAGCTGACGTCTCTCGAGAGTCAGCACACCATCAGATATCGTCAAGTAGAATCGCTCAACGTAATCACTCGATTAAAATCTCTGAGTCGATCCATCGTTCAGAACCAGACAGACAGATTAAATGGCACTATATTTTGTGTTTTATTGACTTGGTAAAGGTATTTGGCTAGCACCACACCCATGTTCTATTGATTTTTCAGTTCTCTAGGTCTAGCCGATCGATGGGCAAGCTTTGAATACTGCGATACCAAATAAAGTAGTAATGGGTCCCATGAAATCTCAGTTTTGTGTGGATAACCCAATGTCCGAGCACAATATCTGTGTTCCTTTGGAACATTTGAGACCAATTTGGTTTTGTCGGCCCGATTCAAAAAAAATTAGTTTTTGATCGGGCCGAACTAATTCTGTCAAGGGCTCCCACCAAGTCTCAGGTCGGACCAGGTCAGGCCAATTGGAATTTTTAAGCCGCTTGAGCATGATTTTAGGCGAGGGCTTAGGCCCGAAATGTACAATTTTTGTGTTTTTTTGGCTTGGGTTCTTAATTTTATTTTTTTTATCAAGTTTTCGGTCGAGTTTTAGACTTCAACTCCTAGGATTGGGTTAGTCTTGGTCGGGCTTCGGGTGAATTACGGGCCAACGAGTCATTTTTATACTGCTACGTATCATTAACTTATATATCTTCATCTTCGTTGTTCTTTAGTTTTCGGTTAGTGTTAATCTTTTTCAAGTTTGTTGTTGGGTGGTACCGTGCTGGTAACGACTTATTACTAAGCTGCATATGCTTCTTGACCCTTAAAATTAGAATTTTAAGCCTCCTTTGTTTTCTCGGACTAAGCAGGACTGGACAACTAATCTAGTCCAATCCCACATTTGTTTATAAAAAATAACTTCGGACAAGTAGTCCGAGCAGACAAAGAATCTCGTATGTGCAGGACTATGCTATCCCGGGAAGGGAGTGAGACTTTTTGTCTGAAACTAAGCCTAAATAAAATTATTTTTTTGCCCTCATTAATCTAAGTATTCTATAGACTATTAATCCGGAGATTTCTTATGACAAACAAACACGCCTTAAATCCATCCCCACGCCTTAACATTGTCTCGACTTTGAAATTGTTTTCGACTTCTCAGTTTCTTTCTCCCTCCGAAAACAAAAAACACAATTTGGTGTTGTGGGCCATCTAATTAATCTTTTGAAAGAAACAATGAAAACGTGTGTGGTTTGAAAAGTTATGTTTTCTAGTCATAGATGATGAAGATATGATTTTGTTATTGATAAATTAAAGAGATATTTGACTGATCAAAAAAACCATTAGCTGGAACGAATATTGTAATAAATTAAATATTAATTAACTGAGGTCTCAATTTGACCATCTCTTTGATTGCATAACTGGATAAGATCATATTCATAAATCTCCTGGTGGAGATAATGCCACGATAACTATTGTTATACCCCACGATCAGTGGCGAGGAATTTTTTTCAATGGTAAAAATTTTTCAAGGTGCCGCAAAAAAAAAATTCGTCACGAAATCCTAATTTTTTTCTTTCAATTCCTCCATAAGAGTATATCTTTGCCTTATTGAGAAGAATTTGAAGAGTAAATTAAATTTTGTACCGAGATTTTTCACTCATTCTCACTCTAGTTTGGTAAAAAATCGAGAAAAAAAATGACAAAGCGAAGCGTCTCTGAGTCGAGAAACAAATTAGAAGGAAAGAACAGAGAGAGATGAATAATGAAGCGTGGATTCAAATATATATATGTATATGGGTAATTACATAGTTTGACCCTAAGCTTTATAGATAATATCACAATTAAATTTATAAGTTTATTTACTCTAAATTTTACCCCTAATAAATTTTTTTTTCTTCAGATTTCACGGGAGGCCCGCCTACCCTTGGCCCTTGGTAGGTCCTCCCCTGCCCACGACACGAGAGCGCAACCGACAGCTTTACCCCTTCTTCTGGGGTGCATGGCACAAAATGGCACCGGCTGCTATATTGGGCCTACCAAAGGCTTAATTGTAGGATATGACGAGTCAATTCATTTTGTGAAATTTTTCAAGTAGAATAATTATATTAAAAATTAAATTGATCGGATACCAATGACTATTTAATCGTAAAGCTTTGTTTTATAAATTATTCTTAAAATTATATTTTTCGTTCATTTTTTGAAAAGAAATATAATTTAAGCATGTAGTTATTGATGTTTGATTAATCTAAAGTTTCGCATGAACATACACCCAACGAGACTTAAAAAATAAAAGGAATCGGATCATATCATTAGACTTCACTGGGGCCTAATATTAGCGGGCTAACAATGTGGTGTGCCTTATTGTTCGGCAAATCAATAAGAGTAGTCTGTGACTCTGTATTATAACTCTCTCTCTCTACATGATGCACCGTCATGATCATGGATAGAAAAATAATCATCATAGAACACCAATGATGATGCTATGATTCGTTGCATTTTGTTTCAATTCAGTAAACAATTAATATAAAACCCAGATTTGTCAAGTCTTCAACCTAAACCATTGGCCTCCAAACATCTAGCCATTTAAATGGCAGTGGATATGCCGGGTGAAAGAAAATAGAATGCAAACAAATGTGGTGGTCGACAAATGATTTTCGGTGGGTTCAAGTTATTTGGTCGAGTCTGCAAGACAACAACAATTAGAAGGATCGTCCGGAGCTATTCCGGGAATGACTCTTCAATAAAAGAAAAGAGGGAAAAGAAGGCAAGAGAAAGGTTATTGGCTTTGGTCCTTAGAAAGATAAAGTAGATTGAGAGAGTGAGAATTATTTACTTGTAAGAGTGGGTACATTTCCTTTTTATAGAGGAGTTCGAGGCATGTGAAGACGCGTCAACTATCACGTCAGTGAGTAGGCGACTGACGTGATTGGTAGCTAGCCCATCGTATCATCGGTGTTTGAGCTCAAGCGTGCTGGTGAAAGAAAAACTTGTCGTGTGCGTCACGCTCTGACCCTGAAGCTCGGCTTGAAAAATTCCACCAGGATAAGCTCACTAATCCAGCTATTGCATGAATATGCCGACCGAACTTTCTGTGAGTAACAGTTCAGCGGCGACGCTCGTCCTAGCTCGGTCAGGAATGAAATAAAATATTTTATCCTCATACAAGATTTAATGGGGAGAGTTTTAGGGTGGGTTTAGAACGGAGCCAAACAATGGCACGTGGTTTCATCTCTGCATATGTAGTTAACGTCGGTGAGCGATAAAGCAACTTTCACCAAAATTGGGCAACTTAAAATTTTAGGCCAACACTCATATCGGCAAGTTTAAAGCAATAAGTATCTCCTCGCATGGGAAGAGTCAGAATTTATGTTCAGTGGGATTAAGAATTTATGTTCAGCAAGGTCAAAATTATAAAATTAGGATAAATTATTATTTTTTGTGAGGTTAAAATTATCAAAATTTAAATTTAACGGGGTCAAAATTATATAATTTATATAATTTAAGGCAAATTATTAAATTTTTGTGATCAAAATTATATTTATAATAATTTATATTATAAATAATAGTATTTTTTTTTCTAACTCCCACTTACCTTAGTTTAGTGTGGCTCTGACTATGGCCCCTTCGAGGCTTAGAGAAGATCAAAGAGTGGCGGTCGGTGAAGAGGACGGAGATTATTGGCAGAGATTTGAGAGATTAGAGATTCAGTACTTTCTTTCCGGTTTTATGTTTTAGCGAGAGAATAAAGGACGTACAAACAGTGGCGGAGCCAGAAATTTTATTCAGGGGGGCAACCGTTAATTTTTTTTTCTGAGGGGGCATTTATAATTTTTTAGGGGGGGCAAATTGAAAATAATTTTTAAAACCATAGGCAAAAAAATAATCGTAAAGCTTTGTTTTATAAATTATTCTTAAAATTATATTTTTTGTTCATTTTTTGAAAAGAAATATAATTTAAACATGTAGTTATTGATGTTTGATTAATCTAAAGTTTCGCATGAACATACACCCAACGAGACTTAAAAAATAAAAGGAATCGGATCATATCATTAGACTTCACTGGGGCCTAATATTAGCGGGCTAACAATGTGGTGTGCCTTATTGTTCGGCCAATCAATAAGAGTAGTCAGTCTGTGACTCTGTATTATAACTCTCTCTCTCTACATGATGCACCGTCATGATCATGGATAGAAAAATAATCATCATAGAACACCAATGATGATGCTATGATTCATTGCATTTTGTTTCAATTCAATAAACAATCAATATAAAACCCAGATTTGTCGAGTCTTCAACCTAAACCATTGGCCTCCAAACATATAGCCATTTTAATGGCAGTGGATCTGTCGGGTGAAAGAAAATAGAATGCAAACAAATGTGGTGGTCAACAAATGATTTTCGGTGGGTTCAACTTATTTGGTCGAGTTTGCAAGACAACAACAATTAGAAGGACCGTCCGGAGCTATTCCGGGAATGACTCTCCAATAAAAGAAAAGAGGGAAAAGAAGGCAAGAGAAAGGTTCTTGGCTTTGGTCCTTAGAAAGATAAAGTAGATTGAGAGGGTGAGAATTATTTACTTGTAAGAGTGGGTACATTTCCTTTTTATAGAGGAGCTCGAGGCATGTGAAGACGCGTCAACTGTCACGTCAGTGAGTCGGCGACTGACGTGATTGGTAGCTAGCCCATCGTATCATGGGTATTTGAGCTCAAGCGTGCTGGTGAAAGAAAAACTTGTCGTGTATGTCACGCTCTGACTCTGAAGCTCGGCTTGAAAAATTTCACCAGGATAAGCTCACTAATCCATCTATTGCATGAATATGCCGACCGAACTTCCTGTGAGTAACAGTTCAGCGGCGACGCTCGTCTTAGCTCGGTCAGAAATAAAATAAAATATTTTATCCTCATACAAGATTTAATGGGGAGAGTTTTAGGGTGGGTTTAGAATGGAGCCAAACAATGGCACGTGGTTTCATCTCTGCATATGTAGTCAAGTCGATGAGCGATAAAGCAACTGTCACCAAAATTGGGCAACTTAAATTTTTAGGCCAGCACTCATATCGGCAAGTTTAAAGCAATAAGTATCTCCTCGCATGGGCAGAGTCAGAATTTATGTTCAATGGGGTTAAGAATTTATGTTCAGCAAGGTTAAAATTATAAAATTTAGGGTAAATTATTATTTTCTGTGAGGTTAAAATTGTCAAAATTTAGATTCAACGGGATCAAAATTATATAATTTATATAATTTAAGGTAAATTATTAAATTTTTGTGATCAAAATTATATTTATAATAATTTATATTATAAATAATAATATTTTTTTTCTAACTCCCACTTACCTTAGTTTAGTGTGGCTCTGACTATGGCCCCTTCGAGGCTTAGAGAAGATCAAAGAGTGGCGGTCGGTAAAGAGGACGGAGATTATTGGCAGAGATTTGAGAGATTAGAGATTCAGTACTTTCTTTCCGGTTTTGTTATGTTTTAGAGAGAGAATAAAGGACGTACAAAAGTTGTACAAGTCGTAAATGATCAGACAGAGAAACAAGAGATGGAGAACAAAACAGTCAAAGTAACAAACATATTATGGTAATACTTAAAAGTTAATTTTTTATTATATTTGTTATTAAAAAAGTTAAATTTTATTTTATTTTATTTTTTGGTCTTTATTTTAATTAAAAATAAGTAAAAAAATAAAAAAGTTAATTCTAAATGATTTTTTTGCTTATAAACTAAAAAAAAACAATCGAAAAACTAAAAAAAAACTGATTCTAAACGGAGCATAAGAGTCGTGTGTCATTATGGCCACCCAACCTCTTCCAGAGTAGCACTTTGTCAGCTGCATCAATCTACATGCCAATATAAAAATATAATATTATATATATTAAAGTCATGGTTTTCTCAATTCTCCTTTCCCTCATCAGTGTGTTTCACTTAAATAATTAGGTAAATCAAGAAAACTAAAATTAGTATAGACAGTATCATATGTCATGTTAATCAAACTAATACATCATTAGTTACCCATCAAAAAAAGAAAAAGGGACTACTAGGTCATTAGTTTGTTTTTTTTTTGTTTATTTATTTATCCTTTTTTTTCAATTTATTTTCTATAATTTCTGCTCTTTTTATTAGAAACCGTGTGTTTTATTTTCTACTTGTGAATCAAAAATAATTTTAAAAAATTATATTTAATTAATTTTTTTTTACTTTTGTGTAATCAGTTTTTAATATCAGTTCAGATACTGTAAATTCAATATTTTTAAATTCACAAGTTGTCTCAAATAACTATTGCTTAGTTACAGCATTGATTTCAGAATATGTATATTTTGTGTCCATTGCTTTGAATATGATATGTCTACTTATGAATGACTGAATAATATGAAGGTTGGTCTACGCGTGATTGTCATGAATGGAATTATAATCAATTTATTTTGGGTCGTTTATCAATGTCACTGAGGCCTCGTTTGGAGTAAGTAAAAAACTAAAAATTTAAACAAAAAAATTACTTTTGGTTTATTAGGTAGAATGAGACAAAAAATAAAATCATCCAAATAACACTCTCATACACTCACCACAAATAAACTTTGTTATATAAAGAGCAATACACAACTACTCGGTCACCCATCTCGTGTCACAGAACACGGCGATAACAAATATGTGATCTAATGATGTGTTTTCATTCACCTCACACACTTGGGTGTTTCCATTCACCTCACACTTGAGTGACCTATACTAATACATGTCAGTATATAAGTCTATTCCCTTTGATTTACCAATCAATATAGAATTAAGTGTTTTTATAATATTTTAACAAGTCTAAATAGCTAACTTTGAAGTGCAATTTGTCATTCATCCCTTATTAATTTTGAACAAACTTTATATGATTTCGAGAACCATATTACAGATATTACAACTTCACTTCGTTTCATCAAAAAAATGATCAAAAGCCTCATTTATTTTTTGTTCAAAATTGCCAAAAAATCATGTTCAAAATTTATTTTTTTTCAACAATCTCCTACATGAATGAAATTATCCAGAAAATGAGTCAAAAAATGATGATTCAAAAATAGATCAACGGATAGTTTCCCGCATTAAGTAAGATAACTTTTGACTTTGAATCTTCTCTAGT
>BRYF01000020.1:6820000-6822500 GCA_030159135.1 Actinidia polygama
CACAACCCTCTTTCAATTGTGTCCTTCTACTAAGATTGTATTGGGATTAAAGATTTAAAAATAATTTATGAAGAAAAAGGGAAAAAGAGGTAACCATAAACCGCTGAATTCATTAACATTTTTTTTATCTGTCAATTCATTAATCCAAACACAGCTTAGAAAATTTATCCAAACTTGTAAGATTATAGCATCTATGAGAAGACAATTTTTTTACTCGCATGAACAAACATATCATCATCATCACATATCATCATCATCATGAGAGAGAGAGAGAGAGAGTCCAAAGGCAACCATATTTGCATTAGTTTGTAAGATGCACTTAATCTTACACTGTTACACAGTAACTTCCAACACCAGTAGATTAACATTTGTAATTCATAACATGGAATTATCTTTAAACAAACACTAATATCCAAAAAAGGAAAAAAAATTCACACATAAAAAAGTAAGGATGGATCTCAGTAACCACTTAGCAAGATTTGTAAACCCTAGTATAATCAAGATTTGTAAATCCTAGCTACAATCTTACGCTAACAAAACTTATTCGTTCCACCGAAGAAGAATCACGGTGCACCGCCATATGATATAGACGCGCACTCTCTGCTGCTCCATGTACCTTAAGCACCGCCATCGCCGCCACGACCGGAGCTTTTGGGCTAGGGTGGAGGTAGAGTGTCCTCCTGCCATGTTCTTGCACTAGCTAGCAGGGAAGAGCTACTTGAAAACTTTGAAGGTTGAGAATTTCTATGGGAAGGCACAATAAATCACACCCCTATATATAAAGGGTGAGGTGGAGGAGAAATTTGCGGTTGATCCAAGATATCACGTGATCGATCATACTGATGTGATGTGCTAAATCAATAGAAATTTAAAAAATCTTCGGATGAGTGAGAAATTAGCAACTTTCCTAACCTTTTTCTAGTAGTGTTTTTTCAGATACTAGACTATCATGGTACTCTGGACTTCAAATATAACTCCTCGTGTGAGAGAGGACACCACGTTAGCATTGATGTGGTGTGACTGACTAATAATATTTAAGAAAAACAAGCCACTATATGTATCGGGATGATTACTTTTCTAATTTTTTTCTCCATATTATGTCACTCTTTAAATTTTTTGTAATACGTTAGGATAAATTAGATACATCGCTGACGTGGTGTTCCGGACCAATTAAATAAGGCAAGGGACTAGTAGAGAGGAGAGAAAGAGGGGGAAGAGACAATATGTGGTGGGTGACAGATGTTGGCCCCTGATTGGGACAGCATTTGGGTCAAACTGTTTGTAAAAGATGACTAAGCAAGACACATCAGCTTATCTGCCTGCCAACTCCATATATGGAAAGGGACTTAATTGTCAATTTATTAATACCACACACACACACACAATTATGTGTGTGTGTATATATATATATATATATATATCACATTACAGAAGGCCAATAAAGGGGCTTTGTTTGTCTCACTGCGTGGAAGATAGCAATCGCCTTCCTTAATTTGTGCTTCGATTTTATGGCTAATTTTTTAATAGAAGTGCTTGTTGAGTTACAAAAATCAAAGCTCAATGCCAATGGGGCACACACTCAAAAAGTCTCAGATGTGGATATGTGCATTTGGAGGATTAGTTAAAAGAACAAGGGTCGTTATTTTTATTTTCTACCCTTCAACTTTTACCAGATTTCACATTTGACCCTCATGTTTCAATTTGAATATATTTGACTATGAATTTCAAAAACAATTGTAATGTGGACTCTCCGTCCACATCCGTTAGAGTTTGTGAACATATATAGCAATGTGCCGTGCACATGACCTATCCAAAGGGCAAAAATAGTTTTTTTATTTTTTTGTGATAATTTTTTTTTTCCATCTTTAGTGAGCTTTTATCCAAATTAGATAAAATATTTTACATTCTCGAACTCTTCTCATCAAGAGGAATACGAAAAGTATAAAATTTTGATTAAACGGTAAATAAATCACCATAGATGAAAAATCTCAAAAACTAAAATAGCCAAAAATTAATTTAAAAAAACTTACCCCAAATGGGGCCATAGAATAAATTAGATTATTATAGACTTAAATTACTTTTATCAAATTATGAATTAAGCATGATTTACTTATCTGAATTGAGTTTTTATATCACTCAATATTAATGTTAGAAAAATGACCATTATTAGAAAAATTCAACTACATTCAAAATGTTTTAAAATATTTTAATAAATATCGTCCATCATGTTAAAAATATTAAAGAGTTTCATAAATTTCAAAACTCTTCCATGCATCCTAAAATTTCAATGTAATATTGAATTTTATATTTTTTACCATTTTATTTTAGGGCAAATTATAATAATCTCCCCTGAGATTTATATTTAATATAATTTTTTTCTCACCTTTTAAAAATTACACTAACCTCGCTCCCTGATGTTTAAAGTCATATTATAATTTCCTCCAATTTGGATATGTCAGCAACAAAATTTTATTAAAACCCAATATTAGCCCCCCCTCTC
>BRYF01000020.1:6917500-6922500 GCA_030159135.1 Actinidia polygama
CTCTCTCTTTCATTCTCTGACTCTAACTCTCAGGAATGTTTAAACTTGAGACATGGGGATTGGAACTCCGAGGTCTTTGCCAATCAAACCACTCCACTTATTTAGATACGAAATTACCTTTGGCATCCAATCCAACTCTATGTTGGCATCCAATCCAAGAACCCACTTGGATTGTCAAGAGGTGGATTGGATGCTCTGATTCTAAGATAGAGAGGAAATTATTGAATTGGGATTTGTAGGAGGAAGAAGAAAAAAGGAGAGGTAAAACGGAAGTGAAGAAGAGAGATTAGGGAAAGATTAAGGAGCCCTAATCAGCCCTTGTACATTTATATTAACTTGGGAATGCAATTACCAGAATACCCCGGTTAACATATCAACAAATAGGAAGAAAAAACAAACACTCATAACAGTGGCATTTAATCCCTTTGAAACATTTACCTTATATAAATGAATATTTTTTGTCTATTAGCCATACGATATAATTTATCAATGAACAAGAAATTTTTTATCAATATCCACTGACTTATGTCAATATAACCAAACCATGTTAATCCCTTTGTCTTCTTTTTCTACTTTCTCTTCTTTTCATCTTCCTCTCCCCAGAATTGTACAAGTTTCGTAACAAAATGGATTAGTAGCAAAAACTGACTAATGCCAATGCAACTTGTATGTGGACTTTTGAGAGACAGAGATGGGTTTGGACATACCTTTGGTTGGTTTATCTTATATCTCTCCTCCTTATCCATTGCCTGGACTATAAGTTTCTGAACGTGATGGTCGTTGAGGAATTTGATGAAGATTTTGAGTAATGCTTCAAACTGCTTATTCTTCACAGTTTGTGAAGAGCTCTCTTTCTCTATCATCTTGACTCAAACAAGAAAACACCTCCTCAAACTCAATTGCAGGACCAAATGAAAATTAGATTGATTATATAGGAAACTAAAAGAATTGATTTATTCTTCTTCTTTTTCCGATGACTTGGATCCGGCAAAAGGATCGACTAATCTGGAAGAGTAAGATGAATTGACTAATCCTACTACACACTAACAAGGGGCACAATTAAAACCGGAATAAAAAATAAGTTGCTGGCAAGATTTAAAACAACTTGTCTTCATTTTTATTCACCACCAAATACGCTTTTTGCTGCAGTGCCCTGGCGTGTTGTGTTTGGGATAAACTACGCAATTTTTTGCTACCTCCACAGGTTGTTCCATGCACACTCAACAAATAAATTCTACCAAACAATAAGATTTTGCGAATTTGTTATTTTCACCGCAACTCTCGTTGTTGGTGTATTTGCTACGCAACAGATAAATTTTACTCGGCAATGAAAATTGAAATATTTATTATTTTTCATTGCCCTACCATACAACTGAGGCACACAACCGATTTTCATCCAACAATTAAAATTTATAAAACTTTATTTATTTACACACATAATAAAAATGTGTATGGTATACCAAAGTTATGTATATTTATGGTTCATGTTACGTTCGTTTATGGTTATTGTTACGTATTATGCTGGCTATGTTACAACTTTCAGAATCTTTCTTGTGTATGAATTGGTATAATTACAAATTGTTGTCGTTCTGTTATGCATTATTTGGTTGTGTTACACATTTTTTGGTTCTGATTATATATTTTTTTGTTATTATTTTTTAAGTACGTTTATTACGCATATTTGTTGCATAGATATGTATTTTTGTGGTTGTGTTATGAATTTTGTGGTTGTAGTTACATTTTTTTTGGTCATATAATTTATTACATTTGTTATGCATTCATGTGGTTTAGTTACGTGTTTTTATGATTTTGTTATGTATGTTATGGTTGTGTTATATTTTTTGTAGTTTGAGTTATATATATTTTTGGTTATTTTTATTTTTAGTACTTTTGTTATGGATTTTTTGGTCTCAGTACGCATTTTTGTGTGTATGTTACACTTTTTGTAGTCATAATTACATATTTTTGTAATTAATACTATTTTCAAGTGTCATTACATTTTTTTATAGTTATGTTACGATTTCTCTGACTCTTGTTATAAATTTTGGTAATTAGATAATATACATACGTATTATGAACCATAAACATAGTCACATAGATAACTTTGTCACATAGATAACTTTGATATATCACACACACTTTTACTGTGTGTGTAAGTACCATAAAATTGACCCAAACGTTTGTCGAAAATTGGTCACTGAAATGTTTTTCAAAAAATGGCCTTCAACCCACCTTGCTGCTGTTCCATTTTACCAAATTTTGGTCACATTGCGGCAATGGTGCCCTTTTACATAGCCTATCACAGTCGTTAGACTACGAGGATCATCTTTTATAGATATGAACCACACAATGACTCCAAATAAGTTCCTACACCTATTGCGAAGCCATTTATTAAGCCAAATTTGGCTTAAGAAATGGGCAAAGCTATTTTTCAACTAGAGATTAGGCAAGTCCGAGACAATCTCTTGGAAAATTAATGGCTTTTGGAAGTGAATTAGTAGCAAGAAATTGGAGATATTCTAAACCAGCATGTATTTCCTAGTCCCACTAGGAGGAAATAATCCCCATTTAAGTCACTTTCATCACTAGATTGTTTCTGGATATGCAAATTAAGGCGTTTGGTACCGGAAAAAGTATAAGAATATAAGTAGTTGTATGCCACAAGCGAAGCACGTACTAAATGTTCATTCGTTTGGAAAGACAAGGACGGGCTAAGCTAACAAGTAATACGTGATTCTGCTTAGACATTTAAAGATCAATTTTGCATTTTGAGGGCAGAGAAACAAGTAAAGAATCAGTTAATTTTTGCCTTCTGACAGCTATAGTGAGGAAGAAGGTAAGAAACGAACAAATACCAAAGCAACGAATAATGCAAAGCAGAAAAATAGCTAGAAAGATTATGCAAATAGGTAAAACCGAATTGAAAAGCAAAGAATAAGCCAAATAAAATTAAGAATAAGATTGACCAAAGCAATGAATAATACTTTAAGATCAACTACTTCAGGACCATTTTCTATATCCAATGCCTATGTCTCTCGTGTTGGAAATTGTCTTTAACTTCATGTTTGGGTTCCAAGAGTTTGAACCATTCATTTTCAAGAACAATTATTTTCAATGCAGCTCTCTCCCAAAGGAGCTTTTGAGCTCCCAAGGAAGACTTTAATACTCTCAGAATCTGTGTATTTTACCTATAAATACCTCATTGTAGATTGTATAAGAGTGTGGTAAAGGGTGAGTAATATGTGTAGAGAGAGCATATGAGAATATTAGAGAGCTTGTACATTTCTTTTTCTTCTATATACCGAATCAATGTCAACCAAGGATATAAGAAATATCTCTGTGTGTGTGTGTGTGAGAGAGAGTGTTTCTGAGTGTGTGTATGGTTTATATTCGTTTACGGGCACAATAATTGGTATCAAACCCAGGTGGGGTCTCGGTTTTTTGCATTTGTGTTCGAATATATTTTTGGAGAACACCATAGTGTTCGTCTCGACGAGATGAATCTCCTGGTTCAAACCGCAGCCCAAACCAAACACACAAGTGCCCTCACGCGCCACTTGAGTATCGGCGCGTGAAATCCAAGCGCACCACGCGCAGCCAGAGGTTGAACACAAGTGGGCTTCACGAACCCAATTCCTTCCACTCTCCAAACCCCAATTCACCCCAAAAATATCGAATCACAGGCCGAAAGTTTCACTGAATCAAAACCTATTAAGACCTCAAATCAGATGTAAAGCAGAAATTGGGAGAAATGGGTACCCACAAATATTTCTTCTGCTGCAAAGGTCTTGATCTCACAAGTCCAATTGCATTCTGTGGACCCCAGGATTAAGTTGGTAATTTCTCTTCTTTGGGGGTGTTGATTGAAAGATGAAATTTGACATATAGTTAAATTATGGGTTTTCAATGGTTTCACATTTTTTCTATTGGGTTGTTCGTAGTTTGAAATATAGTTGAATTTAATTGATGGATTTTGGAGTTATATGTCTGCTTCTTTCTTGAGAAAGCTTCCGTGGAGTAACGCTTTTAAGAAGTATGTTTCAAATTGTTTTGGTCGGTTTTGATTGAATGAGAGGTGACTTTAGACAATAAGTTGAATTTAATGGATGGGTTTTGATTGGTATCTACAATCCTCTGTTGGGGGTTTGCAATTTGTGGTTTTGTTCATGGGTTTTTTTTGACTTATATGTCTGTTTCCTGAGAAAGCTGCAGGGGGGTGAGAGAATTTTTTTTTGCTGATATGGTTCAAACTGTTTTGGTCCCAATTAAATTCCATTCTCTCTATAGAACCCAGTTTCCTCCAAACAACTCAGAACCACAGCCCAAAAATCACCCTGAAACACAATCTATTATGAAACCAAATAAAGAAGAAAAAGAAAATTAACTATAGCACTCTAAAAAAAATGTAAATGAATTTAACATTCATCGTCTTCTAAGTCTGAATTTTCACATGCCTCCTCTTGCAGCTCTGCCTCAATTGTAGCTGGGAGGTGTAACCAAACTTTCCTTGTAAAAAATTGCATCCAAATGGCAATACTCGGGTTGTATTGGAATTTCTCTATGCGTGCTGTGTTCGGGATGAAATGCCCTTATACGTGAATTGTAGTCGGGATTAAAGGCCCTTCTATTCCAACTAGTAAAACCATCGCAAACTTTCATTAGAGCTTCGCCATTCTTCGTATAACCTAATGGCAACAATCCATCATAACGCCTAAGGTTCAAATTTGATATGGTGAACAAAATAGTCCAAGAGATTTTCACACCATATTCCTTCATCACCAACACTTCAATATTGCCTGTTAGGCTGAGTCGATTTTCCCAGCGAGTCATACAAAGGCATCCATCCAAAGCACCCAACCCAAGCAAGTAATCTCCATTGTGGTGTTTTGGTTGCGGCATCGGTACCTTTTCAAACTCACAAATTTGTAAATTAAAGTAAATAATTTCGTGGGAAGAACTGTAGCAAGCATACCAGTGTAGATAACCGTTCACAACGGGTC
>BRYF01000020.1:6977500-6985000 GCA_030159135.1 Actinidia polygama
GTAATTTATTCTTAATTTATTCTCTCTTTTTTTTTTGTCGTTCACTAAATTCTTAATCCAAACACAACGTTTTCAAGAAGACCCAACTCCATGGCGCCTATCAGGAAACCAAACAAATGCGGTGCTACAAATTGTACCAACACCGATGGGCAAAGCCATGATCCAAACCTTATTAGTGTCCTCAAAGAAATCCTCCTCCAAATCTGTTCATACTTAACCCCTATTCCCAACCTGCCCAAACCAGCGAAAGATAAGTCTAGACCCTACCCGCTTTACCAAGTTACCCAGTAACTTTTTTTTATTACTATACTATTACATATTTTACATTTCTAAGTTACTAAATAATTTATATAGAACTATTTTTTAAAGATTGTTTACACACAAGACGCATGTTTAAATAAAAAAATTTAATAATTAAAAACAATAAGAGTACTTTTATAGTTAGTATAATTAAATCAGGTTCGGGTATAGAATCACAAAACGCAGACCCTACTCAAATCCTAACGGATTGCATGTTTTAAATCTCAAATCTACCCAAACCCTACTCAAATTCATATTTAGAGGCATTAGTTACGATATTGTCAATTTATTTTAAACTTCCAAACTTATTAATTTCTAGTTATGGAGTATTTATTAAAGGTAAGTTTTAAAAAGTTACAAACTATGCTTTGACTTATCAAGATGGACAATTATTTTGGAACATCCCAAAATAAAAATAAAAAGAGATATCAACCATATAAAATCAAGAAAGTAATGAAAAATGCTTTGTTTATTTCTTTAATTGTGACTCCGAACTCTAGTCTAAGTGGTCATTCCCTTGGTTTACAAATATGAGGTTATGGATTCAAGCTAACGTCGACACTCCATTGTAATTACTAACATTTAACGCCCAACTCTTCTAATGTATATCCATTGAAAAAAAAAATATTTCTTATATTGCTCCAAATATGGAAACTTAAATAGTACTAGTTGGAAGGGTATAGTATTACCGTGATGAGTGACACCGTCACGGGTGAAACTGTCCGTGAAGCAAGACAAAACGCAAGAGACTCCACAAACGACAAACAGTGCACCGGTCAAATACTTGTTGGTGACGTGGCACTTGCCATCGTTGGTGAAGGCAGGGTTTAGGAACTGAAACAAGAACACTGTTCCAGTGGGAAGCATCTTTACGAGGTGGCCATAGCCCGTCAGGGCCTTCTCTTTTGTCCCCACCATTTTCTCTCTCTCTCTCTCTCTCTCTCTCTCTCTCTCTCTCTCTCTCTCTCAACCAATTTGTCAATTTTTTGGAAAACAAATTGTTTTTGGAAGTAGTCAATTTGACTTGTGTTTATGTGATGGTTCTTGTAATTAGACACGTGTTTGGTATTTATAGAGGGAGAGAGGGGAGTTGCTAATTTAGGAAATTAAAGTGTTATGAGAATATTGATGTTCAAGTACAAATGTTCTTTCCTTTCCTTATTAGGAATGTAGATGCAATATAATGTTTGTTTGTTCAGAAATGTTTAGGATGTATTTGAATCAAGAATTTGGAGTAAGAGAAGGAAATAAAAATAGAAAAGTTATAAAATTCATATCTTGAGAAATACTATGGTCCTCTAACTCACTCGAATGAATTTGAAATATTAATTTTGAATTTAAAAAACTTTTTTTAATTCAAATTTTGAAATCGCTACAATGCTCTTAAATCCTTTAATTTTTTTTTTTTTTTTTTTTCTTCTCATCAAATCATTAATCCAAATATAGTTGCTTCTATAGAAATTGTGGTTATGGTTGGAGATTACAGTTGTACAAATATTCTTACTTTTCTTGTTGGGAAAGTAGATGCTTTGGCCTTATATGTTTCAAGAAATCCCCCAAAGAATAATGTATTCTTACCTTATTTGGGTGAAGAACATGATTGCAAAGTTGCTTATGTAAGAAATGACATATTTGCTTGCTTTTTTATTGGAAAGGTAAATGCAATTGCATTTTAATTTATTTCAACTAATAAAAAATTAATAAAGTTTACACATCTTATTATCAGATGTGTGAATATAATTACGCTCTGAAAAATTATTTCTATGAGAAACATGGCTTGAGACTGGAGTTGAAAGTACAAATGCTCTTGTTTTAGTTATTGGGAAGGTAGATACAGTGTGTACCTCGTTGTTTCAACCGATCAAAAAAAATACATATAGTGTCGACTTAAACATAAGCCCAACGAAATAATTTCTATTTTTTTATTAGAGTTATATAGATTCATAATCTTTTTTATAATTTTTTAATTAAAAAGGTTCACAATTTAAAAATAAATAAATTAAAGAAAGGCTTAAAAATACCAACCACAATAGAAAATCTAAGACACAAGGTAAAAAAAAAATATACAAACTGTGTAAATATCATTCCCCAAGGAAGGGAATCTTATGATATCCATTACTCACATTTCTCTCCCTAAATTGATATTAAATCTAATTAAGTTTATTTGAAAACCTCTCTTTTTCTTTATAATTTTTTAAAAAATTATATTTTAGTTCATTTTAATTTCCAACCTTAACTCTCTCTCTCTCTCTCTCTTTGCACATTATGTTGTTAGGTTGGCGAACATAATTATACTAAAAAGAAAGTTACTTTTATAAGGAACACGTGATTTGAGATTGGAGTTGAAGTTCAAATATTCTTACTTTTTTTAATAAGAAGGTGCATGTTCTAATAAGCTTTAATTAATGAAAAGGTAGAAGAATAAATGCTTTTGGAGATTGTGCCCTTATTTGGGGTCATCTTTTTAGCTCATTCATCTGTTTTATTTTTCGGGTTTTGAATATTTATTATTATTTGATAAAATTTTTATATTTTTTAAACTTCAAATTATTTATCTTGACGATAGGAATCTGAAAATGTAAAATGATCAAATCTAAAAAAAATCTTATAAGACATACGAAAAGGACAATGAGGTATAAAAAAATAAAATTTTGATCGAATTTGAGAAAAAAAGTTATTAAAGACAAAAAATTGAAAGAAAATATAATTTTTTTTTTGTTCTCATTACACTTTTTTTATAGAAAGAAATAGGTCATGTTTTTGCATTTTTAAATTCCTCTAATGAAGAAAAACAGATCAAAATTTTAAGAAGCTAAATTAGTAATAAAAAAATACCTCAAAAAACACAAGAAAATTTGAAAAAAGGATTTTTTGGTGAGTTTTAGAAGACTCGGGACTTGATAGTTGTAAGTACCACGAATTGGATGTTGTGGTAATTTACACATCAAACAAGCCTGGCCGCCCTTAGCGTCAACCTATGTATTTTGGACCCAAGCCCGGTATTTATTTTGGGCCTTGTCTCCGTAGGCCTACCCGTCACCATTCACTTATAACAAGAATTCCTTAAAAAGATTCTATAAGAAAGGATCTTTTGTGAATTCATTTTAATATGACATTTAATTTAAGTACTATTTAGGTCTCGTTTGGCTTAGGTTTTATTTATAAAAAAAAAATAGTTTTTTTGGTTTTTGAGTTTTTTTCGTCTTCAGTGAATTTTTTGCACCATCTGATCAAAATTATAAATTTTTTCGGTTCCACTTGACGAGAGAATTTTAAAATGTAAAAATTTTATTCAAATTCAAAAAAAATTCACTAAAGATAAGAAATTTTTTAATTTTTCAATAAACATATTTTTTTGTCTTTATTAATTTGTTTTTCAAATTAGATAAAAAAAATATATATTTTCAGATTTTCTCGTCAAAAAAAATTTATAAAAGAAAGGCACACATGGCGTCATCTGTACAAATATTCCTGTTTGGAAAGTAGATGCTTTGGCCTTATTGATGTGTTTTAAGAAATCTCAAAAATGATAATGTATAGTTGCCTTATTGGGTGAAAATGATTGGAATCATCAAAGTTGTAAATAACAAATATGCTTGCTTTCTTTATTGGGAAGGTAAGTGCAGTGACCCTTCGATCTATTCCAATTAATTACAAAACGATAAAATTCATACTTCTTATTGTTAGATGTGTGAATATAATTACACTCTACTCTAAAAAATTATTTCTCTAATGAACATAGTTTGAGACTAGAGTTGAAGTACAAATGCTCTTGCTTTTGTTATTGGAAAAGTAGATGCAATAAATAGCATAATAACATATAGTGTCGGGTTAAATATAAACCAACAAAGTCATTCCCAAATTTTTATTAGAGTTATATAGATTCGTAATTTTTTATATAATTTTCTAATTAAAAAGGTTCACAATTTAAAAAAAATTAAAGAAAAGAAAAGCTTAAAAATGCCAACCACAATAGAAAAATTACACAAACTGTATAAATATCATTCCCAAAGGAAGGGAATCTTATGATATCCATTACTCACATCTCTTCCCATAAATTGATGTTAAGTTTTTTAATTGAGTTTGTTTGAAAACCACACTCTTTTTCTTTATAAAATTTTAAAAATTTACATTTTACGTTCATTTTAATTTTCAACCTTAACTCTTTCTCTTTGGACATTATATTGTTAGATGACGGAACATAATACATTCGAAAAAAGTTGTTTCTATAAGAAACACGTGATTTGAGATAGAAGTTGAAGTTCAAATATTCTTACTTTTTTTTAATGAGAAGGTACATGTTCTAATAAGCTTTAATTAATGAGAAGATGGAAGAATAAATGCTTTTGGAGATTTGAGCTAACCCTTGTTTTGGGTTTAGCTCCTTTATCTGCTTTTTGTTTTCCGAGTTTTGAATAGTTATTATTATTTGCTCAAATTTTATATTTTTTAAACTTTTAATTATATATCTTAACGATAGAAATATGAAAATGTATAATGATCAAATTTAAATAAAAATTCCTCTAAGACATACGAAAAGGACAATGAGGTATTAAAAAATCGAATTTGAAAAAAAAAATCATTAAAGAAAAAAAATTGAATGAAAATATAATTTTTTTTTGTTCTCATTACACTTTTTTTAGAAAAAAAAATAGGTCAATTTTTTTGCATTTTTAAATTCTTCTAATGAATAAAAACAGATCAAGATTTTAAGAAGCTAAATTCGTAAACAAAAAATACCACAAAAAACTCGAGGAAATTTGAAAAAAGGATTTTGTGGTGAGTTTTAGAAGACCCGGGACTTAATAGTTGTAACTACCATGAATTGGATATTGTCGTAATTTACATATCAAACAGGCCTGGACCTCCTCAGCGTCTATTTTGGACCCAAGCCCAGTATTTATTTTGGGCCTTGTCTCCATAGGCCAGTGGCTGGACTTCTTCCTATACCCGTCACCATTAATTTATAACAAGAATTCCTTATAAAGATTATATAAGAAACTAAGAAAGGATCTTTTGTAAATTCATTTTAATATGACATTTAATTTAAGTACTATTTAGGTATCGTTTGGACTAGGTTTTATTATGTTTTTTTAATTATTTTGAGTTTTGAGTTTTTTCGTCTTGAATTTTTTAGTTTTGTTTTATTATCTTCTTTGTCTTCGGAATTCTCTTCTTTCTTGGTTTTAAGATCCGGATGAGTTGATTTACCTCTCTCGATTGATAAAGATTTAGATGAAGAAGATTTGACGGATCACTAATCACTAACAGAATCGGAGGCACTGAGAACGTTCATACCCTATCTGGGTTCTTCCGAATTGCTTCGATCAGAATTTGCACCTATTTGTAGCTTTGTCCCTTGCTTTACACTTTCTGTTTGATGACTGAACCCTCTCTATAGTTGAGTTGAGAAGCCGTATCTCCCCTCTTATCTTACTTGTAAGCTTCTGATAAACTTTGATTTTTGGCTCATTCTCTTCTACAATTTACTATTATTGTTCATTAATTAGTTATCTCTATATCTTTCGGAGTAAATAAATGGATATCATATCAGCCAAAGAAAGATAAATGAGGTCAAAATTTTATATTTTTCGGTTCCGCTTGACGAGAGAAATTCAAAATGTAAAAAGTTTATTTAAATTTTTAAGAAAATCCACAAAAAACAAGGAATTTGCTATTTTATAAAGTAAAAATATTTTTTTGATCTTTAGTGATTTTTTTTTAAAATTAGATAAGAAAATTTTTATATTTTCAGACTCCTCTCGTTAAAAAAAATTTAGAAAAGTATAAAATTTTAATCAAACAACGATAAAAATTTGCTAAAAGCAAAAACAAATAAGCTAAATTATCTCAAAAATACCTAGGCCAAACGAGGAATTAATGTGACCTGAAATAAACCTAAACACTCGTGTTACATAAATTTCAAACGAGATGGAATTTAAATGCGATACTCAATTAAATTGTTCTCAATACTCATTTCTTTTATGGTCGTAATAAGTAGTGCAATAAAAGAAAGGAAATGCTATAAACCGCCTTTAGAGTGGTCGATAGTGTATAAGAAAGTGTAAAAAGTGTATCGAAAAATAATTTTTTTAAAGAAAGGCACACGTATGATCCATACAAATATTCTTGTTTTTCTTGTTTGGAAAGTGGATGCTTTGGCCTTGTTGATGTGTTTTAAGAACTCTCAAAAAAGATAATGTATACTTGCCTTATTGGGTGAACATGATTCCAATCATAAAAGTTGCCAATAACAAATATGCTTGCTTTCTTTATTGGGAAGGTAAGTTACTAAGTGTATTGGCCTTTTCATCTGGTTCAATTAATTTCAAAATGATAAAAGTTTCAACATCTAAATTTTTTGATATATGAATATATTTGCACTCCGAAAAGTTGCAAATATGAGAAACATGTCTTGAGACTGGAGTTGAAATACAAATGCTCTTGCTTTTGTGATTAGGAAGGTAGATGCAATGGGTACGTCAAATTGTTTCAATCAATCATAAAAAAGATAACATACAGACAGCTTAAACATAAGTTCAATAAAGTCATTTTCAAATTTTTATTAGAGTTATATAGATTCATAATTTTTTTTTTAAATTTCTAATTAAAAAGGTTCACAATTAAAAACATATATAAAGTAAAGAAAGGCTTAAAAATACCAACCACAATAGAAAAATCTAACAGAAAAAAAGTAAAAAAAATTTTATATAAACTGTGTAAATATCATTCCTCAAGGAAGGGAATCTTATGATATCCATTACTCACATCTCTCTCCATAAATTGATATTAAATCTAATTAAGTTTATTTGAAAACCTCTCTTTTTCTTTATAATTTTTAAAAAAATTATATTTCAGTTCATTTTAATTTCCAACCTTAAATGTCTCTCTTTGCACATTATGTTGTTAGGTTGGCGAACATAATTATACTAAAAAAGAGTTGCTTTTATAAGAAACACGTGATTTGAGATTGGAGTTGAAGTTCAAATATTCTTGCTTTTGTTAATAGAAAGATGCATGTTCTAATAAGTTTTAATTAATGAAAAGGTAGAAGAATAAATGCTTTTGGAGATTGTGCCCTTATTTGGGGTCATCTTTTTAGCTCATTCATCTGTTGTGTTTTTCGGGTTTTGAATATTTATTATTATTTGATAAAAAAATTATATTTTTTAAAATTTAAATTATTTATCTTGACGATCG
>BRYF01000020.1:7110000-7115000 GCA_030159135.1 Actinidia polygama
AATATTAATATATATCTCCGTCTTCGCTCCTATTTATGTTGAGATTGAGTTTTGGTCTATCATCTTCAAACTCAAATGGATACTTGAGTTTTCATGAATTTTTCAAACCACTTTTTTTTCTTTTTATTTCACGAGTTTCAAATCCATACAAAATATATAAACTTGCAAAGACGACAAAAAGGTGAATATATAAATAATCTAAGAATTTAAAAGCAACATAAAATTACTTTAGTTCGTCAAAAGTTTGAAGATTGACTATAAGATTTATGGTTCAAACTTTATTAGTACCAATTTTATATTATCTATATAAAATATAGGATCAGAGCCAGGATATAGAGTGAGAGAGACTAATACCGTCCCTACATCAAAACTCGTCAAGAGTTTTAAATTCAGAAGATCCGCTCTTCTCAGTGGGTGGGGGTGGGTTCCGAAGCGGACAATCTGGCATCCTGCGTGGATATGGACCACTTTCTTCTTGTCCTTGACTAAATTAATCATGTTCTAATTGGAAAAAGTTAAACCTAAGTGCCAGCTGTCCCGGAGAGAGAGAAGGTTATCGACAATTAAGCTGTTAAGATTCCAAATATTATCTGTGGCACGAATTCAAATCACAGCTATTATTAGCTTAAAAAATTCAAATCACGTAATGTGAACATAAAAATTAGAAAGAGAATTATACGCTAAATACAATTTCATCCTTTTATTTTCGTGTTGTTAGTATTTGACCCACTATAAATTGCGAGAGAAGAAAATTTACCGAATCAACTATTTGAGAATGAGTTTCACCAGATTTTCTAATAGTACCGAATAAGTACAGTATAATTAAGAAAATTTCAACTTAATACAGCTAATATATTGGTATAATGATCCCAAACCTGTATACCCATACTCGATTTTATTTAAACATACACCTAGTACATTAAATATGTACAATATTAAGTGTTTTACGTTTAAAGTTAGATTTCTAGGTTGGATTTATATGATTTTTTTCTTCTTTTTACATTATGCTTAATGATCAATATTTTAATATTTTTATGATACGTGATTATTTGTTTTTTTTAAGCCATCTAAATTTCTAAGCCAAAAAAAAAAAAAATAGAACTGAGCGTGTTTACCAAATAAATCTAGTAGGAAGTAATCACACGTCAAATTAGATCGGTTCTTTACAAAATTAGATACCGAACTGGGCTTTTGGTTATTGCATTATTGCTGTGAATTGGGCTTTTGGTTATTGCATTATTTGTAGCTTATGTGCACATCATTTTTTTTTATATATTGACTGTCAGGTTCAACTTCAAGCTCAAGTTAGTTTGGTATTATTAGTCGATGCCTTATGTTGTACTTTGCCCATTTCAAATAGTGATGATTTGACATTTTGACTGATGAGTAGTGATTGTTTTGTAATTGTTTTGTTTTGCGAGGACTAATGCTATGGACTATCGGACTCGATTGGATGTACCGTATAAATAGGGATGCCTAGGCCCAAGTACACTCAAATACATGTTTCCACACCAATTAATCTTAAGGTACGTAACAATTGCTTTAAATTTTGTATATTTATCTTCTTGAATAATATCGAAAACTTGGTCGGCAATAATTCACTTGAGTTTGAAGTTTCCCGGGTTCAACTTCAGGCTCAAGTTAATTATGTACTATTAGTAAATGCCTTATAATGTACTTTGTCTATTTCAAATTAATCTAATTTAAATTTTTGAGTACTGAGTGTTGACACTTTTGTATTTGTTTTGTTTTGCGAGGAATAATGATTTTAACTACCGTGTTCAACTTCAACCTCAAGTTAATTAGGTATTATTAGTCAATGCCTTATGCTGTAATTGGTCTATTTCCAATTTTATGCTGCTTTGTATTTTTGATTAATGAGTAGTGACTATTTTGCTGTTGTATTGTTTTGCGACGACTAATGCTATTGACTGTCAGGTTCAACTTCAAGCTCAAGTTAGTTTGATATTATTAGTCGATGCCTTATGTTGTACTTTGCCCATTTCAAATAGTGATGCTTTGACTTTTTGATTGATGAGTAGTGATTGTTTTGCAATTGTTTTGTTTTGCGAGGACTAATGCTATGGACTGTCAAGTTCAACTTCAAGCTCAAGTTAGTTTGGTATTATTAGTCGATGCCTTATGTTGTACTTTGCCCATTTCAAATAGTGATGCTTTGACTTTTTGATTGATGAGTAGTGACTGTTTTGCAATTATTTTTTTTTGCGAGGACTAATGCTATTGACTGTCAGGTTCAACTTCAAGCTCAAGTTAGTTTGGTATTATTAGTGATGAGGACATGACTAGCACGAGGTCAAGGAATGCGGATCCAATTCAAGTTCCCATTGGCCCAGTTACAAGAGCACGTGCCAAGAAATTTCAAAATGCGTTAAGTGGGCTGATTCAAGGGATTTGGGCCCAAGCAAGCAAGTGGAGGCCCATTGATGGTGATGAACAAAATATTCAGCCTTTAATAAGCATGATTCAAGTCCAAGAAAGTCAATAGACAAATTGAGAGCTGATTGAGGACTTAAATATTAAGGAATTAAAGTAAGATTGACTTCCTTAAATTGGGGATTCTTGTTGCATAACTTTTAGGCTGAAATTAAGGAAGGCAAAGTGGAAGCTGATTGAGCACTACAATATTAAGGAATCACTTCCTTAAATTGAGGATTCTTGTTGCCCAATATTAGGCTGAAATTAAGGAATGGCCAAAAAAGTTGTATTTAGTTTAAGAATATTTCTAAGGCTGATCTTTGTGGCATTAGTAGTATAAATTGTACTCTTTGAAGATGTGTGGAATTCAGAAATTGAGAGTAATTATCTTTTGTTCTTTGAGAACTAATTTGAACTTATCAGATTTCTCTGTGGCGTTCATTCTTGACTTATCAATTGAGTTTTCCATCCTTGATTGTGGCATCCTCCTTTTATACCAAGGTTCACATCTCTTTATAGGTGTTGGGTTGCGGTTTCCATCTGAACCTGAGTGTAGAACGGTCTTAGGCAACAATACTTGATACGGGATTTCGCTATAACTTGACAGAGTTCGTATCAATTAGTCGATGCCTTATGTTTTACTTTGCCCATTTCAAATAGTGATGACTTGACTTTTTGATTGATGAGTAGTGACTGTTTTGCAATCGTTTTGTTTTGCGAGGACTAATGCTATTGACTACCGGACTCGATTGGATGTACCGTACAAATAGGGATGCCTAGGCCCAAGTACACTCAAATACATGTTTCCACACCTTTTAATCTTAAGGTACGTAACAATTGCTTTAAATTTTGTATATTTATCTTCTTGAATGATATCAGAAACTTGGTCGGCAATAATTCACTTGAGTTTGAAGTTCCCCGGGTTCAACTTCAGGCTCAAGTTAATTATGTACTATTAGTAAATGCCTTATAATGTACTTTGTCTATTTCAAATTAATCTAATTTAAATTTTTGAGTACTGAGTGTTGACTCTTTTGTATTTATTTTGTTTTGCGAGGACTAATGATTTTAACTACCGTGTTCAACTTCAACCTCAAGTTAATTAGGTATTATCAGTCAATGCCTTATGCTGTAATTGGTCTATTTCCAATTTTATGCTGCTTTGTATTTTTGATTAATGAGTAGTGACTATTTTGCTGTTGTTTTGTTTTGCGAGGACTAATGCTATGGACTATCGGACTCGATTGGATGTACCGTATAAATAGGGATGCCTAGGCCCAAGTACACTCAAATACATGTTTCCACACCAATTAATCTTAAGGTACGTAACAATTGCTTTAAATTTTGTATATTTATCTTCTTGAATAATATCGAAAACTTGGTCGGCAATAATTCACTTGAGTTTGAAGTTCCCCGGGTTCAACTTCAGGCTCAAGTTAATTATGTACTATTAGTAAATGCCTTATAATGTACTTTGTCTATTTCAAATTAATCTAATTTAAATTTTTGAGTACTGAGTGTTGACACTTTTGTATTTGTTTTGTTTTGCGAGGAATAATGATTTTAACTACCGTGTTCAACTTCAACCTCAAGTTAATTAGGTATTATTAGTCAATGCCTTATGCTGTAATTGGTCTATTTCCAATTTTATGCTGCTTTGTATTTTTGATTAATGAGTAGTGACTATTTTGCTGTTGTATTGTTTTGCGACGACTAATGCTATTGACTGTCAGGTTCAACTTCAAGCTCAAGTTAGTTTGATATTATTAGTCGATGCCTTATGTTGTACTTTGCCCATTTCAAATAGTGATGCTTTGACTTTTTGATTGATGAGTAGTGATTGTTTTGCAATTGTTTTGTTTTGCGAGGACTAATGCTATGGACTGTCAAGTTCAACTTCAAGCTCAAGTTAGTTTGGTATTATTAGTCGATGCCTTATGTTGTACTTTGCCCATTTCAAATAGTGATGCTTTGACTTTTTGATTGATGAGTAGTGACTGTTTTGCAATTATTTTTTTTTGCGAGGACTAATGCTATTGACTGTCAGGTTCAACTTCAAGCTCAAGTTAGTTTGGTATTATTAGTGATGAGGACATGACTAGCACGAGGTCAAGGAATGCGGATCCAATTCAAGTTCCCATTGGCCCAGTTACAAGAGCACGTGCCAAGAAATTTCAAAATGCGTTAAGTGGGCTGATTCAAGGGATTTGGGCCCAAGCAAGCAAGTGGAGGCCCATTGATGGTGATGAACAAAATATTCAGCCTTTAATAAGCATGATTCAAGTCCAAGAAAGTCAATAGACAAATTGAGAGCTGATTGAGGACTTAAATATTAAGGAATTAAAGTAAGATTGACTTCCTTAAATTGGGGATTCTTGTTGCATAACTTTTAGGCTGAAATTAAGGAAGGCAAAGTGGAAGCTGATTGAGCACTACAATATTAAGGAATCACTTCCTTAAATTGAGGATTCTTGTTGCCCAATATTAGGCTGAAATTAAGGAATGGCCAAAAAAGTTGTATTTAGTTTAAGAATATTTCTAAGGCTGATCTTTGTGGCATTAGT
>BRYF01000020.1:7132500-7135000 GCA_030159135.1 Actinidia polygama
CAAATAGAAGTGTAATCAACCAGGTGATCAAGGCGATGCCATTAAGTAGTAAGAGCAGAATAGTACTGTACGGACGTCATCTCAGCCTGGTCCAAATGGTATACACTCCGTTGCAGATTATACACTTGTGCCATATTACCTCGTCGAGAGTAGGTTTCAAAGACAGTATCCCAAATATCAATGGCTATATTGAGAGAGTAGAAGCAATCACCAATCTCCAAAATTATGGAGTGAAGTAACCAACTCATAATCAAAGAGTTTTTTTATCCCACTTATCTAATTCGGGATCCCCATTGTGAGACGTAATAACGCCATTAACACACCTAATTTTACCTCTATTTTTCAAGAAGAGTGTGGCAAATTTGGACCAGGATAGGTAATTAGTACCATCAAATAGGGTTGTGGTGATTCGTAAGTTGGAGTTTTCATTCGAGATAACAATTTATCCCGACATCATAGGGGGAATTGTAGCACCATCTGTAGTCTGACTAGTTTTACTATCCTCCGATATAGTGACAAAGGAATGAGGCCCACAACAATGACAATGCAAAAAAAATCTTCCGTTGAGGATACCAAGAACAATTACAAATAGTTATATAACGAACAACTCCAATCAGAACATCCAAAAAGGGACCTAGAAAGTAATAGATCTGGGTTGTCGGCTAGAGAATCACTAGAGGCTATTTGCTAAGGCAGTCGAACAGGTGAACATGGGTGATTAGGTTTAGGGTGACGGTCGGTAACTGCTAGGGTGGCAGTCGAATATGGGAAGTATTTCAAACAATAAGAAATGGTTAATCGATAATAGCGAAGCCCAAATAGTCAAACTATTCGACTGGGAAAGTCAAACTAAATAGTCGATCAACCTTCCCAAGCCGACTTGCAATCTAACAGACAAACAGTAATAGGGTAAATGAACATATCAGAAGTTGATGGTTGTCGGCGAGAGAAGGTGGTGATGTGGCTGTGGAACCCTAACCCTAATTAGGGGGCTCTGATACCATGTTGTTTGGGAAAGAATGAATTATGGCAAAGGTTAAGGGCATCTTCCCTTTTATATTAATAATCAGAAATAAATAATTACATACAAGTTTCTCAATAATTACCTAATAATAAAAAAGACAAATAAGCTAATATCTAACAAAAAGTTTTTCTTATGATAGTCAAATTATATTTTTTAGAAAATCCAGCAAAAATTTTTCTCTAGTCTCCTCCTCTGCGAGATCACCAAAAAAGGGACTTTTATTGATCACCAGGAGTCGTACACAGAAAAATAAACAACAAATGTATCACAAAAATGGGAACGGAAGAAAAACTAGCATGATTGCTAAAGGTGTACATCCCAACTAGGTTGGCACCTACACATAAGTCAATCATATGCTCAACCAAACCCGAAAGACAGAGTTGATAAGATATCAACTCACAAAAAACAAATCAACTCACAAAAAACAAAGATGAAAGAACACCGAACTCGACCACCTCTGGCCGCAAAAGACCTGCATCCCTTGCCTCAGAGAGCCCCTTGACTTTAGGAGTGTTAACTTTAAATCTTCCCAAAAACATCTCATACAATCTGCGACACAGTACTCACCAATATTGTATGAGGCCCTAATCTAGAACAGACTTCTACATTTAATCAGATCAACTAAAGCTGACAAATCAGGATACACTTGAACACAAGATCATTTCTAGCTTTCCATAATGACCATACCACTGCAAAGAAAATAACTTCCCAGCAAGCCTTTTCCAATTTCCTGTAACTATTCGTGAACCACCATATCATTAAGCTTCTAAGATCAGATGGGCATACCCAAGTAGAATTCCACCAAGCCATACATTCGGACCATACTCTCCGAGAAAAATAACCATGCAATATCAAATGGTCTGCTGTTTTCTCCTCCATACTGTAGAAAGGACCATTTCCATCTCCCCCATTTATGTAAATGTTTCTTATTAATAATTCCCCTCTAGTTGCAATCTTGCTTTGAACTGCTAACCATACGAAAACTTCAATCCTAAAGGGACATAAATTTCTCCATACAGAGCTGAGATAACTGGATTCTGGATTCTGCACTTGAGACAACCTTCAATGATTCCCGTGTCTCATATGCAGATTTGACAGAGAAAAGATTCCCTGATTCCCACTTCCATTGTAAACAATCCTCCCTTCAACAAAATGAGCCAACTCTTGAAACTGTTCCTCTTCCCATAAGAATAACCTTCTTCTAAAGGTTATGTTCCAATAATTGCTAAAACCTTACCATGCTATTGCCCCCACCTTAGCAGATTTTTGATTTGAGAACCGCATCAAGCATACTTCCAAAAACTTGTTTGTTCCCCTGACCCCATTTTTATATAAAAGCCGTGCTGTATAATAGACTTAAATCCTAAATGTTCATCAGCAATTGAGATAATATATTGCCAGACCTTTGAAACATTACCTGAGGTTGGCAAAGTTGGCAGCCACATCTCAGATGAAAGCCTGTATTTAGATGATACT
>BRYF01000020.1:7140000-7150000 GCA_030159135.1 Actinidia polygama
TGAAGCAATTTGAGTTCCCCTATAAATAGGGAACTCGAACCAACTCACCATTCACCTTGCATCTAGAAGGTTTTAGAGAAAGAAAGTGAGAGCCAACCAGTGAGCGAGCAAACACCGTACCATCATTGTTGCAATGCTGTATTGCTGGCGTCATTTTCGTCGTCACTACACCGATGAGTTTCTTATTCCGATTTTCGTAATATTCTTTGATTTCTTCATGTTCTTATGTTTGAATCTCTTTGAGATTAGTTACAATGCTCGTCTTTTGCTTTGAATTTGTAATTTTCATAGTGTTTTTTACTTTCAAAACACCTAAGTCATAAATTTGAGACTATCGTGGTTGCTCATCAGCCATTAATGAGGTTTGTTGAACTTCTTGAATACCAAATGCTTTGGGTTGCCTTTCAATCTGTTTCCACTATTGAAACGAATCTGACTTGTGTTTATATGACTGAATCTCGTATAGGAGTAATAACTCGGCATGTTAGGGTTAGGGTTTTGCCCCCAAGTCGTTTGGGTGGTGATAGAATGTTGAAGCGCTTAAACGACTTAACTGAGTTCCCAAAAATGCACTATAACTCAGTTGATGTATAGTTAAGTTGTGTGGGGTAAAGTTTGGGACTCGCATGCAGTTCGGCTAGCTCTACCTAACTACGTTATCTGTCGTTGATCTGAACTAGTCTAAGAGATTTAATTGACATGATTTTGGTTTTCTTTTGGACACAAGAAACTTAACCGAGCTCAACATCTTGTGCATGATGATGAGATCATGAGATCCCAAATGACGTCCTCATAGAGCGACCTTTGTCCACGCGAGATAGTCGCCACAGCACAAGAAAATAATGACTTCTCGGTTTGCATATGGATCATTAATCAAGCCGAACTTCGGTTTCTCGTCAGTCCCATGTTGAATGAGGTGATGGCTCTCTAAGACTTTACCTTCATGAAAGTATCCATCAATTTTGTCAAGACCGTGCTTGTCGTTGACACCTTAATGTGATGGGAGGGAATGCCTTTCTCAGCCTCCGATCTGCCAAACGTGTACACTGTAGTCCAACCCAAGCGCGAGCCCGATACGAATCTCTTTACGAAAAATCATTACTTGAGGCTAAGGAACATCCAACAGTCTTGGTCCAAGCTTGTGACCAAGAACTCTGACAAGGATCTGTACTTGGACGAGTTCGTTTGGGTGTCTAGAAATTGGGAGTTTTGCCTCGGCAATGATGAGTTGTGGTCCTTCCCAAGGACGAGTAGTAGCATTGATGATGGCAAGTTCTTATTCGATCGCGCGCATTTTTGTTTTTGTTATGATGCGTATCTGATCAAACTCTAATAGGTTACGACTCTGTTGGTTTACTTTATAGGTTTATATAAGACTCATTCGGAGCAATGCAAGGCTGCGATTAAGTACAACAACAACCGAGGTAAATTTATTTTTCAAACACCTAGAAAAAATTTCATAAAGTAACAAAAAAATATTTGGGTAGTTCAAACTGAATAAAGTAGAATGTAAATCGACCGAAACGACGATGAAATAACTGAACTCAAAAATTGCATTAATCAAAAATAGTTATAGCATTCTCTATGAAGTAGCTCGTTACAGCATTTTCTAGTTACGTGGTCACTGATAAAGTTTTCTTCCGTTGGAGTTCCAAGGTCTCGGATTTGCTTGTCCTCTAGTTCCTCAAGGTTGTAAGCTCATTTGCTAGGGGCTTAGTGATTCTAGATGGACCTTCCCAACTTGATTGAGCTTCCCGTCTACCGGTTCCTTGGTATTCCCAACAACCTTCGTCAAAACGAGGTTGCCAATAAAAAATTACGTTTAGATTTTCTGGCTGTATGTTTTGGCGAGCTGTTGCTGATAGCTTGCCATTCATATGAGTGCATTTTCTCTTGTTTCTTCGGCGATGTCAAGGTCCCAAGCCAGCACCTCGGCATTGTGGTTATAATCATAAGTTTTAGTTCGGATTGTGGCATTCCCAACCTTTAGCGGGATTATTGTTTTGAATTCAAAGGCCAAAGAGTAAGGTGTTTCGTTCATTTTCTTTTGTGATGTAGCTCGTCAGGCCCACAATACGCTCGGTAATTCTTCAACCCATTTGCCTTTGGCTTTTTCGAGCCTTTTCTTAATCCCATTGATGATAGTCTTGTTGGATGCCTCAACTTGCCTATTGCACTTGTGGGTAACTCGGCGTTGAATTGTAAAACTTGATCTTAAGCTCGTCCAACAACTTCTTGACTTTTTGGCCCACAAACTGAGTTTCATTATCTGACACGAAGGCTCTAGGGATGCCAAACTGAGATAGAATATGGTTGCGTATGAACTTAATTACGTCAACCTCTTTGATCTGGTCCAATGGTTCAACTTCAACTGATTTGGTAAAGTAATTTATTGTAGCTAGCAAAAACTTCTTGTTTCTTAGAGCTCGGAAAAGTACTCCCCACTATGTCCATCCCACACTGAGCGAAGGGCCATAGACTGGTGAGCGGAGTCAAATCCCTAGCTGGTTGGTGGATGATGGGAGAACAAAGTTGATATTTCACGCACTTACAAACATACAATTAGGCGCCTTTTTGCATATATGGCCACCAATATCATTGCGTCAAAGCTCAATGCGCCAACGATCTATCCCTAGAGTGTAGTCTGGAAGCTCCCTCATGGATCTTAAATAGAACATCTTCCACTAAGCTTGGGTGATGAATAACAAATAGGGCCCCGATTAGGAGTTTTTTTACAAGTTTTCCGTTGGAAAAACCTAAAAATGTGATATCTTAGTTCGAAGCTTGTGTGTTTCTCTCTCATCCTCTGGCAGCTTGTGAGCTTGATGAGCTAAGTTTTGACCACTTCTTTATTGTTGGCTTGAATATAAAGGAATGGGAGAGAACAGAGCTTGTCGAGTTCCTGAAAGCAAATATAAAGATTTTGGCTTGAATGTAGTATAAGATGCTAAAAATTGATCTAAGCTTCATTAGGCATGAGCTCAACGTCATGCCCGAAGCTCGCTCTAAACCCACAGGGAAGAAGAACATGTGACGCGATGATAAAGGAGGTTGAGAAGTTACGAAGGACAAGTGCGATAAAAGAAATTCTTTACCCGAGATTGTTATCCAACACGATGGTGGTAAAGAAAAAAAATGATAAGTGGAGAGTGTGTGTCGATTTCACAAGTCTCAACAGAGCTTGTTCAAAAGACTGCTTTCTCTTGCCAAAAATCGATCAGCTAGTGGATTAAATCTCGAGCCATGCTCACATGAGCTTTGTAGATGCTTACCAACGTTACCATCTGATAGGGATGCCCTAGCCGAATCGAGAGAAGACTGCCTTCATCAAGCCTTGGGGCATTTTTTGTTACAAGGTCATGCCCTTCGAGTTGAAGAATGCTGGGGCCACATACCAAATAATGATCACCAAGATGTTTGGGCCTATGATGGGGAGTGTCATGGATGCCTACATTGACGACATAGTGGTTAAAAGCAAATAAGAACGAGACCATCTGAGGGACCTCATCGAGGCATTTGAGATCTTAAAGAAGCATAAATTAAGACTTAATGCGGCTAGGTACGCCTTCGTAGTTAGCTTGGGATAATTCTTAGAACACTCAAGCACTCGGCGGGGAATTTAGGCAAATCCTCAACAAATTGTGTCCTACATTGACGACATAGTGGTTAAAAGCAAATAAGAACGAGACCATCTGAGGGACCTCATCGAGGCATTTGAGATCTTAAAGAAGCATAAATTAAGACTTAATGCGGCTAGGTACGCCTTCGTAGTTAGCTTGGGATAATTCTTAGAACACTCAAGCACTCGGCGGGGAATTTAGGCAAATCCTCAACAAATTGTGGCCATCAAGGACCTTGAGTGTCATAGAACTACGAATGAGGTTAAAAAGCTAACCGTTATGGCAGCAGTACTCGATTGTTTTATCAGTAAGTATTTTGATAAGTGTCGTCCATTTTCTCAACTCTTTCTAAAAAATCGCAAAAATATCAAGTTTTTATAGGGAGAAGAGTGTGAGCTAGCGCTCCAACAGTTCAAGGCGTATTTGATCAAGCCACCATTTCTTTCCACCCCGGATAAGGGAGAGCTAATCTACGTCTACCTCGTCGTCTTTGAACATGTTGTTAGCTCGGTTCTGTTAAGAGAGGTAGATGGAGAACAACTCCCGATCTACTTCGTTAGCAAGACATTTACGAACTACCAAATGAGGTACCTGTCGCTTATGAAGCTTGTTCTAGCCCTGATCATTACTTCAAGAAAGCTCATGCACTATTTTCAATCTCACCCAATTGCAATATAAATCGAGTTCCCATTAAAGGAAAGCTCATGAAAGCAGACTTGTTCGAGAGATTATCCAAATAGGTTGTTGATCGCGGACAATTTGACATTAAGTTTCTTCTAAGGGCACAATTAAGTGTCATGTCTTGTCTGATCTTGTTGTAGAGTTATCACCTTGAACTATGAGTCAAGAATCGGGCTATTTCGATTCTACACACAGGGGAGATGAAAGCTCAACAAGAACTCCAACAATAGCTGAGATTACACCAACGGCTGAAAATATCCCTGACGGTCCCAAGGTTCGTTAGGAAATTGTAGGGTTGTATGATGGAAGAAAATCGAATGCTGATAAGGTAGTGGTTGACTAGTGATTCCTAGTAACTGGACGTTGTATGGTCAAGCCTGCAAGACAGCAACAGTGAGAATAATCGTCTGAATCTGTTTTGAGGATGACTTTCCGATGGTCAAGTTAGTAACTGGAGAAGATGAAGAAAAAAAGAGCAAGAGAGAGAATTCTTGACTCTGGTCCTTGGAGAGAGAAAATAAAGAGAGATGGTGAGAGTCGCATACCCATAAGAGATATAGCCCATCTCTTTTTGTAGTGCAGCTCGACGCATGTGAGGACGTGCCAACTGTGGTGTTAGTGAGTAGACTACTGATCTAATTATGCCCCTAAGGTGTGGTTGGTAGCTAACCTATCACGTCATCGGTATTCGAGCTCAAGCATACCACCGGTAGATGAAGCTTATCATGTACGCTACAATCTGACCCTGAAACTCAACTTAAAAAACTTCGCTTGAATAAACTCAATGACTGAGTTATTATATTAAGATGCTGACCCAACTTACTATGAAACGACAATATAGTGACGATACATATTTGAGCTCGACCAAGAGTGAAATTGAATATTTTACCATCTTACAATATAAGTCATAAGTGGATAAGAGGTGAGGCCTGAGTCCTCTCCCACTCTCTTTCTTGTCATGGCCTTTCGCTCCCCATCTAAGATCATCTTATACTTTGGCCATTAGGATAAGAGGTGAGGCCTGAGTCCTCTCCCACTCTCTTTCTTGTCATAACTTTTTCTCCCCAACTAAGATCAATTTATAAATGGATTATCCAATTCTTAGGAGGTCACGTTCCTTTGCAATTTTGGAACTTATCACAATGCAATCATGGTATCCAATGTGTGTAGGTCATAAAGTTATTGTGCTTTTGAAATATCCTTTGCCCCACCTGTCCACCTGTGACCTCTGTCTCATGCCTTCTTCTAACTTGACGTGGATAATTTAGAGGGTTATGAGACAAATGGTGAACAATTAAGAGTGTATTTTGTACGATGTATTGATATTTTAATAAAATAAGATAAAACTCGTAAAAGTATAAATTATATTAAGTATATGTGAGAATGCATTGTTTATATACTGTAAAAAATGTATTGTTCCTGCTAAAACTTTTATATGAATGCACACATATCATTCTAGAAGAAAAATACTAGGTTTAGAATTTTGATATAGTACCTACAATAATTTATTTATTCAATATCAATAAAAATTTAGTCCCCATAATATGTACAAACAAATTTGTTTTTTCCTCTCTCTATTTGATTGAGAGGATGGGGAGAGGATTTAATAACCAAAAATATATGTAATCTACTTTACAATGGATTGTTCCCTAGTCCAATAGCTTAACAAAGGAGGTCTTCAACATTAAAATTGAATTTTAAACTAATAATCTCCCATATTGGACGTTATTCTCACATTTTCTATCTAACGCCTAAAAATAATACTTCACCCTTTATTCCATTTAATCAAACGTGCTATTTTTATCTCATTTTGTTTGTTCGTTTTTTTATTTTTAAAATTTTAAAAAAAATTCAAACTGCCAAAAAATTGTAAACTTCTTATTTTTGCCTTTTTACTTTTAAATTGATGTGATCTTTTATTTTATTTTATTGACAATTAATATAAAGAGATAGGGGTCAAACCTAGTAAAGAAACACCTTAACTATTGGGCCAACCTTTTTTTTCTTACGTGACTTTTCATATTCAAACTTTGGAAAGTTTTAAAAATAAATCTTAGACTCCTTGAAAAGTTAAATTTTCTAGTATGAACAAAAGAATTGCGCATTAGTCCTCGCAAAACAAAACAATTGCAAAACAGTCGCTACTCATCAATCAAAAAGTCAAAGCATCACTATTTGAAATGGGTAAAATACAACATAAGGCATCGACTAATAATATCAAACTAACTTGAGCTTGAAGTTGAACCTAACAGTCAATAGCATTAGTCCTCGCAAAAAAAAACAGCCAAATAGTCACTACTCATTAATCAAAAATACAAAGCAGCATAAAATTAGAAATAGACCAATTACAGCATAAGGCATTGACTAATAATACCTAATTAACTTGAGGTTGAAGTTGAACACGGTAGTTAAAATCATTAGTCCTCGCAAAACAAAACAAATATAAAAGAGTCAACACTCAGTATTCAAAAATTTAAATCAGCTTAATTTGAAATAGAAAAAGTACATTATAAGGCATTAACTAATAGTACATAATTAACTTGAGCCTGAAGTTGAACCCAGGGAACTTCAAACTCAAGTGAATTATTGCCGACCAAGTTTCCGATATCATTCAAGAAGATAAATATGCAAAATTTAAAGCAATTGTTACGTACCTTAAGATTAAAAGGTGTGGAAACATGTATTTGAGTGTACTTGGGCCTAGGCATCCCTATTTGTATGGTACATCCAATCAAGTCCGGTAGTCAATAGCATTAGTTCTCGCAAAACAAAACGATTGCAAAACAGTCACTACTCATCAATCAAAATGTCAAATCATCACTATTTGAACTGGGCAAAGTACAACATAAGGCATCGACTAATAATACCAAACTAACTTGAGCTTGAAGTTGAACCTGACAGTCAATAGCATTAGTCCTCGCAAAACAAAATAATTATAAAACAGTCACTACTCATCAATCAAAAAGTCAAAGCATCACTATTTGAAATGGGCAAAGTACAACATAAGGCATCGACTAATAATACCAAACTAACTTGAGCTTGAAGTTGAACCAGACAGTCAATAGCATTAGTCCTCGCAAAAAAAAGAAAGCAAAATAGTCACTAGTCATTAATCAAAAATACAAAGCAGCATAAAATTGGAAATAGAGCAATTACAGTATAAGGCATTGACTAATAATACCTAATTAACTTGAGGTTGAAGTTGAACACAGTAGTTAAAATCATTAGTCCTCGCAAAACAAAACAAATACAAAATAGTCAACACTCAGTACTCAAAATTTTAAATCAGCTTAATTTGAAATAGTCAAAGTACATTATAAGGCATTAACTAATAGTACATAATTAACTTGAGCTTGAAGTTGAACCCGGGGAACTTCAAACTCAAGTGAATTATTGCCGACCATGTTTCCGATATCTTTCAAGAAGATAAACCTACAAAATTTAAAGCAATTGTTATGTACCTTAAGAATTAAAGGTGTGAAAACATGTATTTGAGTGTACTTGGGCCTAGGCATCCCTATTTGTATGGTACATCCAATCGAGTCCGATAGTCCATAACATTAGTCCTTGCAAAACAAAACAATTATAAAACAGTCACTACTTATCAATCAAAAAGTCAAATCATCACTATTTGAAATGGGCAAAGTACAACATAAGGCATTGACTAACAATACCAAACAAACTTGAGCTTGAAGTTGAACCTGACAGTCAATAGCATTAGTCCTCGCAAAACAATCACTACTCATTAATCAAAATTCAAATTAGCATTATTTGAAATAGACAAAGTACAACATAAGGCATTGACTAATAATACCAAACTAACTTGAGCTTGAAGTTGAACTTGATAGTCAATAGTATTAGTCCTCGCAAAACAAAACAACAGCAAAAGAGTCAACAACAGCAAAATAGTCACTACTCATTAATCAAAAATACAAAGCATCATAAAATTGGAAATAGACCAATTACAGTATAAAGCATTGACTAATAATACCTAATTAACTTGAGGTTGAAGTTGAACACGATAGTTAATATCATTAGTCCTCGCAAAACAAAACAAATACAAAAGAGTCAACACTCAGTACTCAAAAATTTAAATCAGCTTAATTTGAAATAGACAAAATACATTATAAGGCATTAACTAAAAGTACATAATTAACTTGAGCTGGAAGTTGAACCCGGGGAACTTCAAACTCAAGTCAATTATTGCCGACCAAGTTAACGATATCATTCAAGAAGATAAACCTACAAAATTTAAAGCAATTGTTACGTACCTTAAGAATTAAAGGTCTGAATACATGTATTTGAGTGTACTTGGATCTAGGCATCCCTATTTGTATGGTACATCCAATCGAGTCCGATAGTCAATAGCATTAGTCCTCGCAAAACAAAATAATTGCAAAACAGTCACTACTCATCAATCAAAAATTTAAATCATCATTATTTGAAATAAGCAAAGTACAGCATAAGGCATTGACTAATAATACCTAATTAACTTGAGGTTGAAGTTGAACACGATAGTTAATATCATTAGTCCTCGCAAAACAAAACAAATACAAAAGGGTCACCACTCATTACTTAAAAATTTAAATCAGCTTAATTTAAAATAGACAAAGTACATTATAAGGCATTAACTAATAGTACATAATTAGCTTGAGCTTGAAATTGAACCCGGGGAACTTCAAACTCAAGTGAATTATTGCCGACCAAGTTTCCGATATCTTTCAAGAAGATAAACATACAAAGTTTAAAGCAATTGTTACGTACCTTAAGATGTAAAGGTGTGGAAACATGTATTTGAGTGTACTTGGGCCTAGGCATCCCTATTTGTATGGTACATCCAATCGAGTCCGATAGTCAATAGCATTAGTCTTCGCAAAACAAAACAAAAATCAAAACAGTCAGTACTCATTACTCAGAAATTCAAATAAGCATAATTTGAAATAGACAAAGTACAACGTAAGGCATTGACTAATAATACCTAAATAACTTGAACTTGAAGTTGAACACGATAGTCAATATTGTTAGTCCTCGCAAAATAAAACAATTGCAAAAAACTCAATACTCACAACTCAAAAACTTAAATTAGCTTAATTTGAAATAGACAAAGTTCAACATAAAGCAGTAACTAATCATTCCTAATTAACATGAGCTTGAAGTAGAACCCGGGGAACTTCAATCTCAAGTTAATTATGGTTGATCAAGTTACTGTTAGCCTTGAAGAAGATAAATATATAAAATTCAAAGCAATTATTACGTACCTCAAGATTTGAAGGTGTGAAGATATATATTTGAGAGTACTTGGGTCGGGCATCGGTATTAACATGGTACATTCAATAATCCAGCTGAGAGTAAAATCTATACCTATCTTATTATGTTCTGAATTTGATTTGCGACGCTTAGTGAGAGTTTTCCCTCCCAAAAAAAGAAGATTCATAAATGAAAAATATGGGAGCAGGGTCAAGAAAGACATATCCTGGTCAGATCCCTAAGCCTATTGCGGAACTCAGAATTTGTTACATTCAGCATATGATATTAATTAACAAGAAACTAAGAGGTGAATGAGTGAGTGAATGACTTTCAATTTTCAAGTCTTGGTTACATGGCTAGACCATACAATTGATCAACGTGTAATCTCATAGCTCATATAAAGGACGCCCACCTAGTGCAAGATCATGCAATGTATGCTTAAGAATGAGATT
>BRYF01000020.1:7162500-7167500 GCA_030159135.1 Actinidia polygama
AATTGCAAAACAGTTACTACTCATTAATCAAAAATTCAAATCATCACTATTTGAAACGGGTAAAATACAACATAAGGCAATGACTAATAATACCAAAGTAACTTGAGCTTGAAGTTGAACCTGACAGTCAATAGCATTAATCCTCGCAAAACAAAACAACAGCAAAATAGTCAATACTCATTAATCAAAAACACAAAGCAGCATAAAATTTGAAATAGACCAATTACAGCATAAGGCATTGACTAATAATACCTAATTAACTTTAGGTTGAAGTTGAACACGATAGTTAATATCATTTGTTCTCGCAAAACAAAACAAATACAAAAGAGTCAACACTCAGTACTCAAAATTTTAAATCAGCTTAATTTGAAATAGACATAGTACATTATAAGGCATTAACTAATAGTACATAATTAACCTGAGCTTGAAGTTGAACTCGGGGAACTTCAAACTCAAGTTAATTATTACCGACCAAGTTTCCGATATCATTCAAGAAGATAAATATACAAAATTTAAAGCAATTGTTACGTATCTTAAGGTTTAAAGATGTGGAAACATGTATTTGAGTGTACTTAGGCCTAGGCATCCCTATTTGTATGGCACATCCAATTGAGTCTGGTAGTCAACAGCATTAGTCCTCGCAAAACAAAAAAATTGCAAAACAGTCACTACTCATCAATCAAAAAGTCAAATCAACACTATTTGAAATAGACAAAGTAGAACATAAGGCGTAGACTAATAATACCAAACTAACTTGAGCTTGAAGTTGAACCTGATAGGCAATAGCATTAGTCCTCGCAAAACAAAACAATAGCAAACTAGTCACTACTCATTAATCGAAAATACAAAGTAGCATAAAATTTGAAATAGACCAATTACACCATAAGGCATTGACTAATAATACCTGATTAACTTGAGGTTGAAGTTGAACACGATAGTTAATATCATTAGTCCTCACAAAACAAAACAAATACAAAAGAGTCACCACTCATTACTCAAAAATTTAAATCAGCTTAATTTAAAATAGACAAAGTACATTATAAGGCATTAACTAATAGTACATAATTATCTTGAGCTTAAAGTTGAACCCGAGGAACTTCAAACTCAAGTTAATTATTGCCGACCAAGTTTTTGATATCAATCAAGAAGATAAATATACAAAATTTAAAGCAATTGTTACGTACCTTAAGAGTTAAAGGTGTGGAAACATGTATTTGAGTGTAGTTGGGCCTAGGCATCCCTATTTGTATGGCACATCCAATTGAGTCTGGTAGTCAACAGCATTAGTCCTCGCAAAACAAAAAAATTGCAAAACAGTCACTACTCATCAATCAAAAAGTCAAATCAACACTATTTGAAATAGACAAAGTAGAACATAAGGCGTATAATACCAAACTAACTTGAGCTTGAAGTTGAACCTGATAGTCAATAGCATTAGTCCTCGCAAAACAAAACAACAGCAAACTAGTCACTACTCATTAATCGAAAATACAAAGTAGCATAAAATTTGAAATAGACCAGTTACAGCATAAGGCATTGACTAATAATACCTAATTAACTTGAGATTGAAGTTGAACACGATAGTTAATATCATTAGTCCTCGCAAAACAAAACAAATACAAAAGAGTCGCTACTCAGTACTCAAAAATTTAAATCAGCTTAATTTGAAATAGACAAAGTACATTATAAGGCATTAACTAATAGTACATAATTAACTTGAGCTGGAAGTTGAACCCGGGGAACTTCAAACTCAAGTGAATTATTGCCGACCAAGTTAATGATATCATTCAAGAAGATAAATATACAAAATTTAAAGCAATTGTTACGTACCTTAAGATTTAAAGGTGTGGAAATATGTATTTGAGTGTACTTGGGCCTAGGCATCCCTATTTGTATGGTACATCCAATCGAGTCCGATAGTCAATAGCATTAGTCCTCGTAAAACAAAACAATTGCAAAACTGTCACTACTCATCAATCAAAAATTTAAATCATCATTATTTGAAATAAGCAAAGTACAGCAAAAGGCATTGACTAATAATACCTAATTAACTTGAGGTTGAAGTTGAACACGATAGTTAATATCATTAGTCCTCGAAAAATAAAACAAATACAAAAGAGTCAACACTCAGTACTCAAAAATTTAAATCAGCTTAATTTGAAATAGACAAAGTACATTATATAAGGCATTAACTAAAAGTACATAATTAACTTGAGCTGGAAGTTGAACCCGGGGAACTTCAAACTCAAGTCAATTATTGCCGACCAAGTTAACGATATCATTCAAGAAGATAAATATACAAAATTTAAAGCAATGGTTACTTACCTTAAGAGTTAAAGGTGTGGAAACATGTATTTGAGTGTACTTGGGCGTAGGCATCCCTATTTGTATGGCACATCCAATTGAGTCTGGTAGTCAACAGCATTAGTCCTCGCAAAACAAAAAAATTGTAAAACAATCACTACTTATCAATCAAAAAGTCAAATCAACACTATTTCAAATAGACAAAGTAGAACATAAGGCGTATAATACCAAACTAACTTGAGCTTGAAGTTGAACTTGATAGTCAATAGCATTAGTCCTCGCAAAACAACAGCAACCTAGTCAATACTCATTAATCGAAAATACAAAGTAGCATAAAATTTGAAATAGACCAATTACAGCATAAGACATTGACTAATAATACCTAATTAACTTTAGGTTGAAGTTGAACACGATAGTTAATATCATTAGTCCTCGAAAAACAAAACAAATACAAAAGAGTCAACACTCAGTACTCAAAAATTTAAATCAACTTAATTTGAAATAGACAAAGTACATTATAAGGCATTAACTAAAAGTACATAATTAACTTGAGCTGGAAGTTGAACCCGGGGAACTTCAAACGCAAGTCAATTATTGCCGACCAAGTTAACGATATCATTCAAGAAGATAAATATACTAAATTTAAAGCAATGGTTACATACCTTAAGAGTTAAAGGTGTGGAAACATGTATTTGAGTGTAGTTGGGCCTAGGCATCCCTATTTGTATGGCACATCCAATCGAGTCTGGTAGTCAACAGCATTAGTCCTCGCAAAAAAAAAATTGCAAAACAGCCACTACTCATCAATCAAAAAGTCAAATCAGAACTATTTCAAATAGACAAAGTAAAACATAAGGCGTTGACTAATAATACCAAACTAACTTGAGCTTGAAGTTGAACCTGATAGTCAATAGAATTAGTCCTCGCAAAACAAAACAACAGCAAACTAGTCACTACTCATTAATCGAAAATACAAAGTAGCATAAAATTTGAAATAGACCAATTACAGCATAAGGCATTGACTAATAATACCTAATTAACTTGAGGTTAAAGTTGAACACGATAGTTAATATCATTAGTCCTCGCAAAACAAAACAAATACAAACGAGTCAACACTCAGTACTCAAAAATTTAAATCAGCTTAATTTGAAATAGACAAAGTACATTATAAGGCATTAACTAAAAGTACATAACTAACTTGAGCTGGAAGTTGAACCCGGGGAACTTCAAACTCACGTCAATTATTGCCGACCAAGTTAACGATATCATTCAAGAAGATAAATATACAAAATTTAAAGCAGTGGTTACGTACCTTAAGAGTTAAAGGTGTGGAAACATGTATTTGAGTGTACTTGGGCCTAGGCATCCCTATTTGTATGGCACATCCAATCGAGTCTGGTAGTCAACAGCATTAGTCCTCGCAAAACAAAAATATTGCAAAACAGTCACTACTCATCAATCAAAAAGTAAAATCAGCACTATTTCAAATAGACAAAGTAGAACATAAGGCGTTGACTAATAATACCAAACTAACTTGAGCTTGAAGTTGAACCTGATAGTCAATAGCATTAGTCCTCGCAAAACAAAACAACAGCAAACTAGTCACTACTCATTAATCGAAAATACAAAGTAGCATAAAATTTGAAATAGACCAATTACAGCATAAGGCATTGACTAATAATACCTAATTAACTTGAGGTTGAAGTTGAACACGATAGTTAATATCATTAGTCCTCGCAAAACAAAACAAATACAAAAGAGTCGCTACTCAGTACTCAAAAATTTAAATCAGCTTAATTTCAAATAGACAAAGTACATTATAATGCATTAACTAATAGTACATAATTAACTTGAGCTGGAAGTTGAACCCGGGGAACTTCAAACTCAAGTCAATTATTGCCGACCAAGTTAACGATATCATTCAAGAAGATAAATATACAAAATTTAAAGCAATTGTTACGCACCTTAAGATTTAAAGGTGTGGAAATATGTATTTGAGTGTACTTGGGCCTAGGCATCCCCATTTGTATGGTACATCCAATCGAGTCCGATAGTCAATAGCATTAGTCCTCGTAAAACAAAACAATTGCAAAACTGTCACTACTCATCAATCAAAAATTTAAATCATCATTATTTGAAATAAGCAAAGTACAACAAAAGGCATTGACTAATAATACCTAATTAACTTGAGGTTGAAGTTGAACACGATAGTTAATATCATTAGTCCTCGAAAAATAAAACAAATACAAAAGAGTCAACACTCAGTACTCAAAAATTTAAATCAGCTTAATTTGAAATAGACAAAGTACATTATAAGGCATTAACTAAAAGTACATAATTAACTTGAGCTGGAAGTTGAACCCGGGGAACTTCAAACTCAAGTCAATTATTGCCGACCAAGTTAACGATATCATTCAAGAAGATAAATATACGAAATTTAAAGCAATGGTTACGTACCTTAAGATTTAAAGGTTGGAAACATGTATTTGAGTGTACTTGGGCCTAGGCATCCCTATTTGTATGGCACATCCAATCGAGTCTGGTAGTCAACAGCATTAGTCCTCGCAAAACAAAAAAATTGCAAAACATTCACTACTCATCAATCAAAAAGTAAAATCAGCACTATTTCAAATAGACAAAGTAGAACGTAAGGCGTTGGCTAATAATACCAAACTAACTTGAGCTTGAAGTTGATC
>BRYF01000020.1:7170000-7172500 GCA_030159135.1 Actinidia polygama
ACTCAGTACTCAAAAATTTAAATCAGCTTAATTTGAAATACACAAAGTACATTATAAGGCATTAACTAATAGTACATAATTAACTTGAGCTGGAAGTTGAACCCGGGGAACATCAAACTCAAGTGAATTATTGTTGACCAAGTTAACGATATCATTCAAGAAGATAAATATACAAAATTTAAAGTAATTGTTACGTACCTTAAGATTTAAAGGTGTGGAAATATGTATTTGAGTGTACTTGGGCCTAGGCATCCCTATTTGTATGGTACATCCAATCGAGTCCGATAGTCAATAGCATTAGTCCTCGCAAAACAAAACAATTGCAAAGCAGTCACGACTCATCAATCAAAAATTAAAATCATCAATATTTGAAATAGGTAAAGTACAACATAAGACATTGACTAATAATACCAAATAACTTGAGTTTGAAGTTAACCCTGATAGTCACTAGCATTATCCTCGCAAAACAAAACAACAGCAAACTAATCACTACTCATTAATCAAAAATACATAGCATCATAAAATTGGAAATAGACCAATTACAGCATAAGGCATTGACTAATAATACCTAATTAACTTGAGGTTAAAGTTGAACACGATAGTTAATATCATGAGTCCTCGCAAAACAAAACAAATACAAAAGAGTCAACACTCAGTACTCAAAAATTTAAATCAGCTTAATTTGAAATAGACAAAGTACATTATAAGGCATTAACTAAAAGTACATAATTAACTTGAACTGAAAGTTGAACCCGGGGAACTTCAAACTCAAGTGAATTATTGCCGACCAAGTTAACGATATCATTCAAGAAGATAAATATACAAAATTTAAAGCAGTGGTTACGTACCTTAAGAGTTAAAGGTGTGGAAACATGTATTTGAGTGTACTTGGGCCTAAGCATCCCTATTTGTATGGCACATCCAATCGAGTCTGGTAGTCAACAGCATTAGTCCTCGCAAAACAAAAATATTGCAAAACAGTCACTACTCATCAATCAAAAAGTCAAATCAGCACTATTTCAAATAGACAAAGTAGAACATAAGGCGTTGACTAATAATACCAAACTAACTTGGGCTTGAAGTTGAACCTGATTGTCAATAGCATTAGTCCTCGCAAAAGAAAACAGCAGCAAACTAGTCACTACTCATTAATCGAAAATACAAAGTAGCATAAAATTTGAAATAGACCAATTACAGCATAAGGCATTGACTAATAATACCTAATTAACTTGAGGTTGAAGTTGAACACGATAGTTAATATCATGAGTCCTCGCAAAACAAAACAAATACAAAAGAGCCGCTACTCAGTACTCAAAAATTTAAATCAGCTTAATTTGAAATAGACAAAGTACATTATAAGGCATTAACTAATAGTACATAATTAACTTGAGCTGGAAGTTGAACCCGGGGAACTTCAAACTCAAGTCAATTATTGCCGACCAAGTTAACGATATCATTCAAGAAGATAAATATACAAAATTTAAAGCAATGGTTACGTACCTTAAGATTTAAAGGTGTGGAAACATGTATTTTGAGTGTACTTGGGCCTAGGCATCCCTATTTGTATGGCACATCCAATCGAGTCCGATAGTCAATAGCATTAGTCCTCGCAAAACAAAACAATTGCAAAACAGTCACTACTTATCAATCAAAATTTTAAATCATCATTATTTGAAATAGACAAAGTACAACATAAGGCATTGACTAATAATACCAAACTAACTTGAGCTTGAAGTTGAACCTGATAGTCAATAGTATTAATCCTCGCAAAACAAAACAACAGCAAAATAGTCACTACTCATTAATCGAAAATACAAAGTAGCATAAAATTTGAAATAGACCAATTACAGCATAAGGCATTGACTAATAATACCTAATTAACTTGAGGTTGAAGTTGAACACGATAGTTAATATCATGAGTCCTCGCAAAACAAAACAAATATAAAAGAGTCGCTACTCAGTACTCAAAAATTTAAATCAGCTTAATTTGAAATAGACAAAGTACATTATAAGGCATTAACTAAAAGTACATAATTAACTTGAGCTGGAAGTTGAACCCGGGGAACTTCAAACTCAAGTCAATTATTGCCGACCAAGTTAACGATATCATTCAAGAAGATAAATATACGAAATTTAAAGCAATGGTTACGTACCTTAAGATTTAAAGGTGTGGAAACATGTATTTGAGTGTACTTGGGCCTAGGCATCCCTATTTATATGGCACATCCAATCGAGTCCGATAGTCAATAGCATTAGTCCTCGCAAAGCAAAAATATTGCAAAACAGTCACTACTTATCAATCAAAATTTTAAATCATCATTATTTGAAATAGACAAAGTACAACATAAGGCATTGACTAATAATACCAAACTAACTTGAGCTTGAAGTTAAAACTGATAGTCAATAGCACTAATCCTCGCAAAACAAAACAACAGCAAAATAGTCACTACTCATTAATCAAATATACAAAGCAGCATAAAATTAAAAATAGACCAATTAC
>BRYF01000020.1:7217500-7222500 GCA_030159135.1 Actinidia polygama
ATTTCTGCAGCACAATTTCTTATAAATTTGGTAGGAACAGTTTATTGTGTAAGTAATTTGTTATACATTTCATTTGTCCAAAAGTTCCAATTGTAGCATCAAATACATACCTTACACAGACACTCAGAGAATATGAGGACAAAAAACAAAACAAAACAAAACAAAACAAAAGGTAAAACAAAAGTCTTCTGTTTTTTTTTTTTCCCCTCCTTTTTTTGGCCTGATTTACAATAGAAAAAAATTCAAATTGTCTACAAACCTTCTAGCTTCATCCCGCCGTTTAGCATCCATCTCCTTGCTGGGAGGATACTTTGGAAGGCTCGAAGGATCACAAGCATAAGGTTTGGTTGTGAAGAACTGTCGAGAAGAGAGCAACACATACATTCAGAATATCTATAATAGATACACATTCCCAAACAAAAACCAATGCTCACATTTCCAGGGAAAAAGAAAAACCCATTGCCAACAAAGAACACAGCATACTACAAATTGCTCCAAATGGGTTATATCGCATCAACATCAAGAACGAAAATAGGTCAAAGAAAAAACAAAAAGTTACTATTTGATAGCCCACCAGTATGTCTAGTTAGGTATTTAGAGCACTTCACGGAATAAGTTTAATACCATGTCAAATCTAAAGCCTAGTAAATTACTAGAAGATCTTACATAATGAAATTCCAAGTTTTCTTTCCATAGAAAATTCAAGTTTTGACCAGAAAACCTTTTCAGAGTAAATGCAATTCAACTTATTTGGCGGTGATAAATCCCTATATATGATAGCGTAGCATGTCAACATTCTCAAAAGTAAACAAAATTTCTAAAAAGCATATGTGCACTACGGTTAAACATGTACATTGGCCTCCAAATTGAAAGAATACTCTATTAATTCACCGGTTATAATTTCATGAACGTAATGGAGTTACCTTTTTCTAAGTAACATGATAAAATGACCATTAAAGTCATTTGACCAGAAAATTGGTTTAAAGCAGAGAAAAAACATCTGAAACCACCAAAACCAAAGCCTATATAGCATATAGAGAGAAAAAATAAAAGCTCACTTCACTCTTCAACGCAGCTGTGGCAGTTTGTCGTTCAGCAGGGTCCATATCAAGAAGTGTCTCAATTAACGGCAGTGATGAAGGTGGAAAATCCTTAAATGTCTCTGATATGCATCGTTTGTATGATTGTTGGGGCTTAAACATGGCTGCATGTGGCATCTTCGACTTTTTCCAATATTTTTCGGGAGGAGAGCCACATAGCTTGAATATTTTGTGTAGCTGCTCCACCTAAGTAAAATAAAGTAGATAATAATTTTTAGTTGCCATCAAACAGTGAATCAATTTGCGCACAAATTTTTAACAATCATCGACTAAACCAAGCGATACGACGCCATTAAAACCATGGAATGCTCAGATCTGCAAATATCATAAACTGTGAGAAGCAACATCACTAATCATCACTCATACGAGCATGTATTTAATGTTTCTTTTCTAATGTATACCTACAAAGAACTCACTATACCCAGTTTGCATAAATTGATGTTGAGTGAGGTTAATACGTAGCTGCATAACATCGCAATCACAATGATGTAGCATTATAAAACAACATAAAACAGCTCTCGTAGTGGTTCTTTAAAAGGCATATAAAAGGCACTTTTGAATGCCATTAATCTTCTCAAATAGTCAAAAATGAGTTGCCATTTTACCGCGGTAGTTCATTCATTCATTTGACTAGAAGGAAAATATACGTAATAAATAAATCACACGGCAACTTAGCAGAAAAAATAAATCTTCACGTCTGAAATTCAAAATCAATGCATTTCAAGGTACAACATCAAGTAGCCAAATTAGTGGTCTTAGAATGATGTATCAGAAGAACTCCTAGATTATAAAGGGAACACCCAGTTTGATGTATACTACTTTTTGAAGCCCCGTCACATTTTTTGTACCTAAATTACCCTCACTATCAACCAACAATAGACAAAGTACATTATAAGGCATTAACTAAAAGTAAATAATTAACTTGAGCTGGAAGTTGAACCCGGGGAACTTCAAACTCAAGTCAATTATTGCCGACCAAGTTAACGATATCATTCAAGAAGATAAATATACAAAATTTAAAGCAATGGTTACATACCTTAAGAGTTAAAGGTGTGAAAACATGTATTTGAGTGTACTTGAGCGTAGGCATCCCTATTTGTATGGCACATCCAATCGAGTCTGGTAGTCAACAGCATTAGTCCTCGCAAAATAAAAAAATTGCAAAACAGCCACTACTCATCAATCAAAAAGTCAAATCAGAACTATTTCAAATAGACAAAGTAGAACATAAGGCGTTGACTAATAATACCAAACTAACTTGAGCTTGAAGTTGAACCTGATAGTCAATAGCATTAGTCCTCGCAAAACAAAACAACAGCAAACTAGTCACTACTCATTAATCGAAAATACAAAGTAGCATAAAATTTGAAATAGACCAATTACAGCATAAGGCATTGACTAATAATACCTAATTAACTTGAGGTTGAAGTTGAACACGATAGTTAATATCATTAGTCCTCGCAAAACAAAACAAATACAAAAGAGTCGCTACTCAGTACTCAAAAATTTAAATCAGCTTAATTTGAAATAGACAAAGTACATTATTAGGCATTAACTAATAGTACATAATTAACTTGAGCTTGACGTTGAACCCGGGGAACTTCAAACTCAAGTGAATTATTGCCGACCAAGTTAACGATATTATTCAAGAAGATAAATAATTTCAAACTCAAGTCAATTATTGGCGACCAAGTTAACGATATCATTCAAGAAGATTAATATACAAAATTTAAAGCAATGGTTACGTACCTTTTAAGATTTAAAGGTGTGGAAACATGTATTTGAGTGTACTTGGGCCTAGGCATCCCACTTGTATTGTGGCATCCCTACTTGGATGTACCGAATCTCCCACATCATTCAAGAAGATAAATATACAAAATTTAAAGCAATTGTTACGTACCTTAAGAATTAAAGGTATGGAAACTTGTATTTGAGTGTACTTAAGCGTAGGCATCCCTATTTGTAAAGCACATCCAATCGAGTCTGGTAGTCAACAGCATTAGTCCTCGCAAAACAAAAATATTACAAAACAGTCACTACTCATCAATCAAAAAGTCAAATCAACACTATTTCAAATAGACAAAGTAGAACATAAGGCGTTGACTAATAATACCAAACTAACTTGAGCTTGAAGTTGAACCGGATAGTCAATAGCATTAGTGCTCGCAAAACAAAACAACAGCAAACTAGTCACTACTCATTAATCGAAAATACAAAGTAGCATAAAATTTGAAATAGACCAATTACAGCATAAGGCATTGACTAATAATACCTAATTAACTTGAGGTTCAAGTTGAACACGATAGTTAATATCATTAGTCCTCGCAAAACAAAACAAATACAAAAGAGTAGCTACTCAGTACTCAAAATATTAAATCAGCTTAATTTGAAATAGACAAAGTACATTATAAGGCATTAACTAATAGTACATAATTAACTTGAGCTGGAAGTTGAACCCGGGGAACTTCAAACTCAAGTCAATTATTGCCGACCAAGTTAACGATATCATTCAAGAAGATAAATATACAAAATTTCAACAGCATTAGTCCTCGCAAAACAAAAATATTGCAAAACAGTCACTACTCATCAATCAAAAAGTCAAATCAGCATTATTTCAAATAGACAAAGTAGAACATAAGGCGTTGACTAATAATACCAAACTAACTTGAGCTTGAAGTTGAACCTGATAGTCAATAGCATTAGTCCTCGCAAAACAAAACAACAGCAAACTAGTCACTACTCATTAATCGAAAATACAAAGTAGCATAAAATTTAAAATAGACCAATTAAAGCATAAGGCATTGACTAATAATACCTAATTAACTTGAGGTTAAAGTTGAACACGATAGTTAATATCATTAGTCCTCGCAAAACAAAACAAATACAAAAGAGTCAACACTCAGTACTCAAAAATTTAAATCAGCTTAATTTGAAATAGACAAAGTACATTATAAGGCATTAACTAAAAGTACATAATTAACTTGAGCTGGAAGTTGAACCCGGGGAACTTCAAACTCAAATCAATTATTGCCGACCAAGTTAACGATATCATTCAAGAAGATAAATATACCAAAATTTAAAGCAGTGGTTACGTACCTTAAGAGTTAAAGGTGTGGAAACATGTATTTGAGTGTACTTGGGCCTAGGCATCCCTATTTGTATGGCACATCCAATCGAGTCTGGTAGTCAACAGCATTAGTCCTCGCAAAACAAAAAAATTACAAAACAGTCACTACACATCAATCAAAAAATCAAATCAGCACTATTTCAAATAGACAAAGTAGAACATAAGGCGTTGACTAATAATACCAAACTAACTTGAGCTTGAAGTTGAACCTGATAGTCAATAGCATTAGTTCTCGCAAAACAATACAACAGCAAACTAGTCACTACTCATTAATCGAAAATACAAAGTAGCATAAAATTTGAAATAGACCAATTAAAGCATAAAGCATTGACTAATAATACCTAATTAACTTGAGGTTAAAGTTGAACACGATAGTTAATATCATTAGTCCTCGCAAAACAAAACAAATACAAAAGAGTCAACACTCAGTACTCAAAAATTTAAATCAGCTTAATTTGAAATAGACAAAGTACATTATAAGGCATTAACTAAAAGTACATAATTAACTTGAGCTGGAAGTTGAACCCGGGGAACTTCAAACTCAAATCAATTATTGCCGACCAAGTTAACGATATCATTCAAGAAGATAAATATACCAAAATTTAAAGCAGTGGTTACGTACCTTAAGAGTTAAAGGTGTGGAAACATGTATTTGAGTGTACTTGGGCCTAGGCATCCCTATTTGTATGGCACATCCAATCGAGTCTGGTAGTCAACAGCATTAGTCCTCGCAAAACAAAAAAATTACAAAACAGTCACTACTCATCAATCAA
>BRYF01000020.1:7277500-7282500 GCA_030159135.1 Actinidia polygama
AGTCATTTAATCGTGATAAATTGATGTTCAGAAAAACTACTTTACTTCAAATTAACTTTTTGTTTTTACTTTTTAAATTTCTCTTGATTAGAAAAACATAAAAATGAAAAAAAAATAGATTAACTAAATTTGAAAAAATTTTGCTAAAAAAATAATATTTCTTATAAAAAAAATATTTTTGGCTTTAGTTGACTTCCTTTTAAATTACATAGTTTTTTCTCTAATTTTTATGCCCGTCTAACTAGAAGTTCCTAAAACTAAAAACTTTCATACTGTGTTTAAAGTAACTTCTCTAAAAATAAAATAATTTTCACAAAAAACTTGAAAAACTTTCAAATTTCGAAACTCATCAATCAAGTATATTTCTGAAAAATGTTATTCAAAAATTTTCAATTAATCTATGTGAATTGCTAGTCTTCATCTAATCAATTTCTTGATTATTTTCAAAAAGTGGAAATGGAAACTTTGAGGGGACAATTCTCATGTTATGTGCCCACCATAGCCTTATCCCAATTCCAATTCTACTTTGTCATGATGAGTGTACTTAAAATGGCTTTATTATTAATTTGACAACTACATATTGTGGACAAAATTAGAGTTTGGTACTTGTCCCAAGTAGACAACTATTGCCATGTGATAGAATTAGGGCCATTACCAACAGTGATTTTTGAGTGGGAGTTTGGTCACAAGTAAGATCTTAATGTTGTAGGTTCAAATTTCTTTGTAAATAAATTTTGAAGTTTATTCATACGAGGCTTTGCCTCGTCTTTAATCATGCACCTTGCTAGTCAACGGTGTAATTGGTCCATTCGAATTAGTCGATCGGATATTGAGTTATAAAAAAATAAATTTATTTTTAGAATAATTTTAGGAGAGACAATAAATAAGCAGTTATATTTTTTTTTAAAAAAAATCTGCCTTGTAACAAAACCATATAATGAGGCTATTTTTTTGACACATGAATCAAAAAGGACCAAAAAAAAAAGAGTGTAATTACTCAAATACTTTTATTACATAGAAAGGCATTTGTGTAAATTTAACTTAATAAAGATAAAATATATATAATTGAATTAGAAGAAGTGTAAAAATCATAATAGTCTATCTTATTATGGGAAATGCTAAAAACAACCCAAATGGCTGTCGATAATATATAGAAAAGTATGAAAATATATAAAAATATATAAAAAAGTGAATCGAAAACTATTTTTTTTTTTGTCATTTTGTGTTCCTTATCGGCACTAGCAGGACCTCTTATTATTAGGATATAATATGCTTAGTGTAAAAATATGTCGTGTCGGTACGATGCTTAGTGTGTATCAAGAGAATGATGAAATTTTGACATATTGTGGTCTCATATAATTAGTTATTTTTACTCTTGCGTGGTCCCCAATCCTAGAAGAATTTTAAATTCCCATCACTAGCGTGAGATTAGATTCTTGCTTAATTTAAAAAAACAATTCCAACTTGATTATTCTAATTCGTTAAAAATTTAAGATTTATGTCGAGGTACGCGTAAATTGACTCCAACACCCAATTATATAAAAAAAATTCAAGCTTAATGTCATTTAAACTAAATCTTGAATGTAATAGATGTGGAAAATGGAAACCAATTTTTTAGATTAGGACAGAAGATTTTGTTAAAGATTATAAATTCAAAATTGCAGTTGAAACTGATAAAATTGTTTACTGAAGTTGTGAGATTATAAATTAAAATCATAGAATAGTGTTTGCCACAAAAGCTGGAAAATCAAGATTTTCTCGTAAATTTCTTCATTTTGACAATCGTTTTGTTTAATAGAAAATAACTCGAATTCGTAAAGCTATTTTAGCCGTTAGCATCAACTTTTGCTGAAAGTACTCTAAACTCAGCTTTAAAAAAATAGTTTTTAACCCCTTTTCAGCTTTCAAATAATCACCCATAAGCTGGTTTTTGATTTTCTAAAGTTTTTAACAAACCCATTTTCTTTTCTTTTCTTTTCTTTTCTTTTCTTTTTGATAATCTATAATCTAAAATCTAATACCATAATTTTTTGGTTCCAAACAATGTCCTCATACATATTAGATACATCAAATACTTCACACAAACATACATATACAAATTTTAGCTCCAATCACCTACACAATCAAACAACTATACACACATGCACAAGTTAAACTACACTTGGACCCACTCAACACCAAATTACAACCAATTAAACTTCTGTATGGACATCATGAGAGAGAGAGAGAGAGAGAGAGAGAGAGAGAGTGATTGTTCTCTACTTGGGAATTTTTTTGGAGAGAGAGTAGACAGAGAGAAAGACAAGCAAGACAAGCACAATGGAGGCCACAAGGGAGACCCCAACAGAGGCTGCTATGTGTTGGCAAAACTTGTCATACACATTGCACACCTTGTTCCACATCACATGGGAGTTCCCCTTTAATCCTATGTATGCCACCCCACCTGCTGTTCCTGTTGCTGATGCTACAATGCCCAACACGAGCTGCAACACATATATAGGAAATATTGTTAGAAATCCAATTTAGGAAGTTTCCTGTTATAGAAACGGATAATTTACATGGAATTTTCAAACAGGATGATATGGATGTTGTGAGTCGTTCATCTAAAAAATACCGCCAATAATATCAAAATTAGCAATAACTCATGCTTTGCACAGATTAAAAAATATAAAATCATATTGATTAATTTCATATCCAAGTGGTAGTGATGAGGGGAAAAAAGTCCATTTTGTGTATTAATTTTTTAATTAATAAATATGTTCCTAATTAATCAAGACGTACATAAATTTTAGTTCTTAAGAGTGAGGAACGTATTGAAACTTTAGCCCTTGTGGTAGTTGGAAGTATGCCACAAAAGCTTGTTCTTAATCTTGAACAAACAAACATATTAATACAATCAGATCTCGGTATATCCCCCGACACCAAGTGATGATACGATCAGGAATTCATCAAAACTTGTGAGAGTGTTAGTACAAATATCGGTGTCTGTATCATATATTATTTGTGTATTGGTAAGGGAGAGAAAAATGCTTAAAAAGAGCTTACCACATCAAAAATCACAAAATGGGGTATCATTTTTGTGGAGTAGCCAGGCTTCAAGATCGAGAGAGTTAGGAAGGATACCACTGTTGTGATGAGACTGTAAAGGGCAGCCACTGACAGTGCTGCTACAAAATATCTGCACAACAATGATAATTCTTCATTAGGCTTTTGGATTTTTATATAGCTCAATAATCAATTGATCAGTTTGTCCATTTCAATCAAGAGAGGAGGCAGATATTTTTATATGTTTTTTGGCAAATGTGAGACAAATTACACTTGTTTGCCCTTGTACTTTTAGTAGAGTCTCGCTTTGTACTCTTTATTTCTAATTGTGTTAGTCAAACATTTTACACTCTTGGTCAAGTGTTGATGTTTATCTATTGTTCGATCAAGGTTACCGTGACCTATTTTATCAAGACCACATAACCTATTTCCGTCATTTAATTTAGCAGTAGGCTGATGGAAAGACCACAATAACAGTTGACATATAGTTACAAGGGATTAACTAATATAATTGAAAATGAATACTTACACGTTTTATAGCATGCAACAAAAAAATAAGGAAAAGAAAGTACAAAATTGTCACACACAACAAATTTGTGTATGTCTGTATTTTTGTTTATTATATATTGGAAAATGATATGCTTGTAAAAATTCTATACATAAAACTCCTACAAAATAGTATATCAATGATATTTTGATAAATAAACGTTTATTTAATAAGTGTTTTGTTTGAATTGAAAATGTCAGGCATTCAACCATATCATTATGAACAATATATATATATATATATATATATATATATATATAAATTTTTTATTTTTATATTATTATATTACTCTTACACCTTTCTTGCATAAATGGGTCATCTACCTCAGCAATTTTTAATATATATAAATTTTTTATTTTTATATTATTATATTACTCTTACACCTTTCTTGCATAAATGGGTCATCTACCTCAGCAATCCATTAAAAAACACAGGAAAAGTTTATTTGAAAACTTAATTGACCATCTCTCTCTTTCTCTATCTAGTTTTTTTTTTTCCTTGCTTTCAATTATCAGCTAGTCAAAGTCTGTCCCTTTCATCAAATTAAATCCTACTTTTAAAATAATGCTAATTAATCAACTATTCTATATACGGTGGCTCACCAACTTTTAATATATATATATATATGGTGGCTTACCAACTTTTTTTAATATATATATATATATATATATATATATATATATTTGAATCAAATTAGTAAAATATGAAATGAGATCTTTATATGAATCTAAATTCCAACTCTAAAATTTTCACTTCATTTTGCAATTTTTATGTTATTATAGTGATTTCACACAAGGAGGTGAAACTGCATCAAGAAATGATACAAATTAATTAAGAACATAAATTTTTAGGACAGAGGTTTCTCTCGTCAACACATGTTTTTTAATAGAAATTTGTAATAACATACAAATATTTTTTATAATTAACCATGAAATATGTACAACTTTTGTGAGTAATAATTGGAAATTCCATGGCTCAAAGTTTCATTGGTGTATATTCTTTTTAAGTATCTTAATCTACATTTTGTATTCATTGGCATATATGAAGTGCACAAAAACATCAGTATATATATTACTTATTGTAAATTGCAGTCTCAGAATACGTAGCAATATCGATAATACAACCATGTAATATTGGCCATTATATTCACTAACATCAATATCACATATCCAAAATCCTAACATGCATCAACCGATATTTTACTTGTCGATCAAAATTTCAATTTTTTGTATATCTATATATATAAAACTTACATGAAGGCTGGTGAATGATTGAATTTAGCGGGCTTGAACACCGGCAAGAAGGGAGCCACCGGCTGGCGTCCTACCACCTCCGTCTGCTTGCTAGTGACCATCACCACCACCGCCACCACCGAGCACGCGAACAATAACAGCCTCAAAACCACATC
>BRYF01000020.1:7347500-7352500 GCA_030159135.1 Actinidia polygama
ACAAGTTTATCATCCATACGACCAGCTAAATACTGTTATTATTTATAAAATTAATGAATAATAACATATTATTTTTTTATACTGCTATTATTTTCCTCCCATTAGCCAATATTAATTGTCCCATTTCCTACTTCTATTTCTTTTTAATTGTCGTTTTATACAGTAACTACTGACTATACTTCAAATTCCATAAATAACATCTAAAAATAAAAAAAAATAAAAGATTTATTTTTTTATACAAAGGAAAATTAAAACAGAACAAAAACAAAGCAGATAAAGAATAAGACAAACGAGCTGTCTTAACAACTATCAATATTGAAGACATGATGAATCCATGTCCATCATTTCAGTGTAATTCACATGAAACCTTCAAGATTCCATCAATGACACATTTTATTGTCATTGAGTGCCCATAGATATTGAGAGAGAGAGAGAGAGAGAGAGAGAGAGAAATAACTACATTACAACTTTTTTCTGTAAGCAAAAATGTCACGAATAACTAGCACAGAAAAATGTCATTGTGGGGGTTGTTGAGACGGATGGAGGAGAAATCAAAAATAGATATGTAAGATATTTACGGTGGTTGTACGACGGTAGATGTCAATGGTCGGATGAAGCCTGAGTGTTTTGCAAGGAAGGAGCAATGATAATGGCCACCGGAACTGTTCTGAAAACGACGGGAATGGAAAGTCAAGTGATCGAAAATATAAGGTAGAGAGAGAAAGTGCAAGCAAATAGCTGAGATGAGTTAAATGTGCGTACCTTTGAGAGAATAAGTCTGGTCTTATATAGCACAGTTCGACGTGTATCTGAATGTGTCAACTGTCATGTCACTACACAAATTACAACTCGGTGTGTGCTTAGACGCACTGACTGCTGTGTCAGGCCGCTGACCTAGTCATGCCCCTAAAGCACGACTAATAGCTAACTTGTCATGTGACCGGCGTCTTGATTCAGGCGCGCGGGCTGTCAGAGAAGACGTCGCCATATAAGTCACCTTCTGTCACTTGATGGGTGAGAAAAAAATGTGCCAGAAAAATAGCACACTGTATGTTTTAAATCCTCCACAAAGAAGCAAAGGGATCATGCATGCTCTAAATACCAGCTCTTCTGGAACCGGTGCCTGTTTAATAAAGCAACAGAAAGATTATTGTCAGCTACAATGTCCGAAGTTCCAGCCTACAACCAACCAGAGAGCAAGGCATGAGCATTTTGGAATTTGAATTTTTTATACTTAATAAAGTGTAAAAAAATATAGAAAAAATAATAAAGAAGAGTTAAAATAACAAAAAAAACTAGATAAAAATTATAAAAATTCCTCTAAGACTAGAAATATATTAGTTAATGTAAGTATATAATTAAAGCTCATTCAGTGTAACAAACTGAAACTATATCTATGTTAGTTCCAATTTGTAACAAATTTTTACAAAATAGACCAAATGGTAGCACTTGTGGCTTTTGGATGAATGACTTCAATCCCCCCGCCTCTCTCTCTCTCTCCTTGTTTTCCCAACCTTGATGTTGATTAAAAATGCACTTGGGTTTTTAACAAGCCTCGTCCACGGTGATGTGCTTGAGTTGATTGATAAATACAACTATAGAAGTCTCTTTTTCTTTGAGGGTAGGTGTGGGTAGGTGGATGACAGAGAAAACTTTTTAGGCACTTTCCCGTCTCAATTTGTTCGTTTATTTATTTTATGTTACAAAATATTTATCTGCTTTTTAAAATTAACCACCAAAGTAACATAGATTTTCTTTTTTGCCATTTACTTTTTGAATTGACGCGACACATTTACTTTTTTATTTCTAGAATCTCATTTATCAGACTTATTTATGTTACGTCTTGTGTATAAAATAATTAACTAATAATTCTTTACATAACTGTTCATCATCACATGTGCGAGACCCAAGTTAGCATCTTTATAATCCAAAAGACACTAGCTCCTATAAATACTTCAAAAGAATTGATCAATTCTTGTGAAAGTCCTGATGTGATACTTCATTTTGTATTTTAAATATTAAAATATCATAAATTTTGTTGTATCTAATTATTTTTAATAAAATTATATTTCTAAAAACTTCTCAATGAGATCTATCAAACAAGGTCCCTATTGAATAAAAAAATATAAAAATATAAAAAGTTATTTTTTGGCAATTAAATTTAACAGTGATAAATTTATTAGTCATATAAATATTAGTGATTTTTATAAATTTTTCACCTCATCAAAATATCAATGGCCATAAAATTTAAGAGTGAAAAATTTATCAATTATATTTATATTAGTCTTTTTTATTTTATGCAGTGGTTATATGTTTCAATATCATTTGAAAATTTAATAGTGATAAAAATTTCAATTATGTATCAAAGCCGATTTTGTATTTTTTGTAGTGGTCGTATGTTTGAATTACGTTTTATGAATTAACAGTGATAAATTTATAAATGATAAAAATACTAGGATTACTTACAATAATGTTTGATTAAAAAAATCAAATGAGAAAAAAAATTATCAAAATAAAATACATTTCAAATCTAATTTAGGAATTATATGGCAATCATAACTCGGATGCTAAATTTATCATAACGAAATACATTTAAAATCTAAGTTATGAATTATCAAATTATGACTTAAGTAATAAAATTATCACAATGACACACATTTTAAATCTAAGTTATAAATTATCAAACTATATACTAAACATAAAAACACTAATATTTACTAGATTGATATATTTATACCTAGAATAAATCTATCTGGCGTTGTGATCGAATATTAATGTTCGTAATGATAATATTATGCTAGAGTATCTCTCTAGTATATACATTTTATAATTTTTTTGAAAATGTTGAAATATGTGTGTGTGTGTGTGTGTGTGTGTGTGTGTGTGTAGGAAAATATAATTTAAAAATATTATGGTGAAGAATTGTATTGAAAAATATTTAATGAATATAATGCAATTAATAATATTCAATTATTGATATCTAATCTACTTATTAATAATATTCAATTATTGATATCTAATCTACTTTTTGTGTCGGTCTATGTGATGTGAGAGAGAAGAGAAGGGAGGGGTATGTGCGTGTCTGATACATATAGGGTGAAATACATTGACTGGTTTTCGAGTTAATAAACAAAATATTTATGAAGTTTGAGAAATTACAATGATCTCCTTTGAGGTTTGTATTTAATACAGATGTCCCTGATGTTTGAGAAATTACACTTATCTCTCTTACTTTTTAAAATTTATAACAGATTCCCCTCATCATTAATCACCCATTAGCAAGATTGACTACTCATTCACGACATCAGCTAAATAGTGATTGGAATACCATATATGTCATTCTTTTTGACAAAGTTACTATATACTCCACAATGATATTGATTGGTAGCGGTGGAGGTGGAAGTGGTGGTGGTGGTGGTTGGAGGAGGTGGATGTGATGGTGGTGGAGGAGGAAGAGGTGGTGGTTGAAAAAATTTGAATGAAATTTTTTCATAAACAAAACAAAAATATTTTTTTATTGTTTTCATTATTTTCAAAAATAGTAGTAATAATTTAGTCTTGTTTTTATTTATAAATAACAACACAAATAATTTTTTTGTATTAATTTATAAACAAACAAAATAAAAATAAAACAGTTAACAAACATAGCCTTGTCAAACAAACAAAGGTGAATGGAAAAAAAAAAGGAAATCCAGAAAAAGGAGAAATTCGGCATGCAAATGGAAACTTTGAAAAAGAGTTGTTAGGTAAGCACTCCAGGAGGTGAAAGGAGAGCTGAAATGGTGGTGTAATCGGAGCTGGGCTGATGTCATTTTTTTTTTAGGAGGAAGGACTAATTTTTCTAAGTTGGGAGAGATGGAGGATTAGACCGTAGAAGTGTTTGCAAAGCATTAGGTGGAGCTGTACCACGCATACAAAAGCAAAACAAATAGAATTAGGTGAAATTGCAAAAGACCCGTCTCCAAACAAATAAGCTTCTCAAAGGCAAAAAGACCAAGAACCACCAGCCATAGAAGCTGGACCTGTGTACCACTTGCTCTGGCAATGTCTGGTTTGCTCAGCTGTCAGCTCTGCCCTGACCCCTTTATGAGGAAGAGTCTTATCACTGTATACAAAAATTTTAGAGTCGTGTTAGCGCGCACCACGGGTGCGTCTACGTGGCTCAATGACATCCATCCATTTGAATGTGGATGAGACATTTTTTTTTTAAGTTTCATCTATTCCCAAATGAGTGGATGCCATTGAGCCACGTAGGCACGTCCGTGGTAATCATCTGAACACGACTCAAATGGGAACTGGTCACTCTCTTCTTACCATGCCAGATGACAACAAAGAGGCAAAAAAAGGGCAGCAAGATAGAGCAAATTGAGGGAAAAGACTTGAAATTGATAGAGGTGATAACGACCTTTTCTTTCGATCACCCTTCAATAATGCTGTCTTTCTCAGTGCCAATCCAATAAAAGTCATTGTCCTCACTGTCCCCATCCACGTGGTAAAAAAGCACAAAGTTTTACAGTTCACAAATTGATTCCTGTTAAGAGAGATTCCATAGTGGTGTCACAAGCTTCCATTATTCATACTAGTAGTAATTGTCCCTACCAACTAGGGCTGTAATAATATCTGATCTATCCGCCAACCCGACCGACCCAAACCTACCAAACTTGAACCCGATCAAACCCACTCACTCTACGGATGAATAACATGTGGATTTCAACTAACCTGACCACATTCGACTCGAGTGTCGGGCCATTCAATCGATCAATCCGACCGCCTAACCGGACCAATCCGACAAAATATTACACTAAAGTCTACCATTTTCATCAAACCCGACCCCAACCCGACCAAATTCCACCCAACTCGACCATCTATTGGATCGGAATCGGGCCCAAACATCTCCAACCCGACCAGTTCCGTTCGGGGTGACCCCAAACTCGACCCGAATCGACCCGTGAACAGCCCTAGTACCAACGGCCACTATGCTCTCCTAAAAAAGATTACAT
>BRYF01000020.1:7395000-7397500 GCA_030159135.1 Actinidia polygama
CAGGTTCTGCATCGCCTTGTTTGTCATCCATTTGCTTTTGCTCTTTTCTGGCTTTCTTTTGTGACTGGTAATGATAGTCAGGTAGCCTTTCTTATTCCTGGGTTTTCTCCTTGACCCTTCTCACCATAGAGCGTTGTTGGTGCTCTTGTCTGATTCTTTCTTGTTGTGTTATTTCATGCACATCTCTCTCTTCTAACTCATAATCTATGTTACAATCTTCTTCAGGAAGTTCTGGCAGTATCTTCTCTGAACTGAGCACTGATTTTTTTAGTTGTGCTTGCTGTGTGATTTCATGAACAATCCTTTCTTGCAATTCTGATTCCAACTGATAATTTTTTCCACTCAGCTCTTGGATTGTCTCATTGAGGAGTTCTATTTCTGTCTTCTTGCTTTGAAGTGTTGCCTTGCAGTGATCAAGTTCTGCCCTTGAGATGGATTGCATTTTTGACAAGTTATCATTCATGTTAGAGAGCTGTCCTTGAAGTTCCTTTATTATCAGTACAATCTTCATGTTTTCAGCATCTTTCATTTGGATTTGTTGCTTTGTGTTGGGAGTTCGATGCTTTTCATTTGATGATGCAGGTCTGCGATGTTAGCATTGATCTTTGAAATCTGTTCCTGAAATTGTTGTATTTCTAGTGTTTTGTTCTCATTTTGCATTTTGAGCTCTGCATATCTTTTGGAGTTCATTAATTTTGCCCGCTTGTTCCTTTTTGGCAGTCAGGAGTTTCTCTAATTATGTATCTTGGGATTCTGTGTCGTTCTCCTTTTTTCCCTCCTGGTTTTGGCCTTGTGGTTGTTCGGTGATAATGAGATCAAAACAATCCACCAATATATGATTCCTCATGCCATTAAAGCCCTTCAATGTCATCTGTTAAAATTGGATGGTCATATCATAGTTGAATGTGTTTGGCACGATTGTTTCACCTTCTGATGAAGATTGGAAAAATTCAGTCCCAAGAATTCTTGTGCCTCTTTCATATGCATTTCGATTCTAGTGCTCTTGTCCAAGACTTGCTGTCGGGATTGTTTGTTCGTCATCATTGCCTCGATCATTTTGTGCTTCCTGTGGTTCATCATCATCATCTTCAAGTCTTGCTATAGGGATTCTTTCTTCCTCATTCTGGTTTTGCTGATCTTCATCATCTCCAAGTCTTGCTATAGGGACTCTTCCGTCCTCATTCTGGTTTCATTGATCTTGAAGGCTTAAGGCACTTTCCGTGTTTGCCTGCTGAGATTGTTCTTCAGTCTTATTGTTTCCTGAGCCACTTTCAGTTTGATCATCTTCTTTCTCTTCTTCACTGTCAGTGTATTCTTCATTGCATTGATGAAGAGCCTTACAAATGACAGCTACTCTTTTTGTTTGGCTGATTTCATGAGCAGCTTACACCCGGACAGGAATGATATATCAGTATATATGGGAATGCTGAAGTATTAGTGAGGAATCATTTTTTATCGAATAATCTTTGTTGCTTACCTGTGTTGGATCCAGCCCATTAATAGAAGCCCAGCCCAGGTGAATAGTAGACACTATTGGGCCCAAGCCCAAGCCCAGATGAATAGTGAAACACTATTGGGCCCAAGCCCAATAGCCCAAGCCCAGTCCATCAGAAGGCCCAAGCCCATATGAATAGGAATTCATATTGTTGATATTAGAAGAGGAAGCTGCGTGAAGGAAGAAATTTGCTGTCTTTGTTGACAGACAGAGAGAGAGAGCAGCAGACAGAGACTTCAATGAAGGCTGCACCGCCTTCCCCAATTGTCTTCCTTGATGGCTTGGATGAGCTCATGGCTGAGCTCATCACCCCTTCTCCTTCCTCTATATAAACTGCTATCTGAGAGCAGAGAAGAGCAGAGTGGTGTGGCAAGATGTAGTCCAGAGGGGATTACCGTGGGCACACAGCTTGTTGCTGTGTGCAGAGAGGGGCTGAGGGAATTGCTCTGTGAGAGAGCAGAGGGTTGTATGTGTCAGGGGAAGTGCTATGGTGCTAGTGAGAGCACAGAGAGCACAGAGAGAGGTAGCTGTGAGAGCAAGACAGAGAGATGGTGAGAGATGAGAGAGTGCTGAGAGGTGAGTGGAGATGAGCTCCTCCCTATTGTACTCATTGTAATTCATTCTGTGATTAGTGAATTATTGGTTCCTCTCCGTGGACGTAGGCATTGTTGGCCGAACCACGCAAATCTTGTCTTGTGTGGTATTTGATGTTGGCAGTGTGACTGGTAACTCGTTTTGGGCACAACAACCTGGTCATTGCTGAGGGTGTTCAAGTCAATGCCCTTCAAAAATGTTCGAAGCTTGGAGACAGTCCATTTTAGCAATCTTGGGAATGCGCCTGGATTTTCAGGTGGCATAATGGTTGTATGTTCACAAAGCCAATACTACATAATAGAATACAATAAGTGTTTTCAAATTTACGAAATGAATCAAATAGGGCTTGATAACGTTTGACACAGTTTATTTGAAATGATAAATTTGTATTGACGTTGGAATGAGACTTTC
>BRYF01000020.1:7480000-7485000 GCA_030159135.1 Actinidia polygama
TGACGAAAATTCACATCTCAAATTGAAGGCTAGTTGTACGATTGTGCAAGGAGAGAGAGAGAGAGAGAGAGTTGCTTAATTGAATTTGTAAAGCTTGCTACAAGTTATAAAAAGAGAAACCCTACTCTCCCAGTCAAGAAAAATTTTTAGATTTCAAAATAAATGGTTTAGAGTAAGTGAATCCCGCATACTTAAACGAATCTGAACTATTCATTTTTTTTCTTCAAATTTTAATACCGTAAGAGTGCTCTTGTAACAAACAAAAATCAACCAAATGAGAAGCAAATTACCACAAAACCAGACCTGAAATCCAAAAAAATAAAAATTAAGAGAGAGAAACATTTCCATTTTTCCAATGGTAATCGAAATCTCGTAGGAATTTTATTTTATTTTTTTTGAAAAATCTTGTAGATAATTTACTCATAGTTACATACATATCACATATGTATGTGCATTGACATAATCGAGACTACCTGAGAAGACTGAGAAGCGCAAAGGTGGGGAACACGAGAGGAGCCCACCTTTTCGAGTCAAAGTGAGAGAGAGAGAGAGAGAGAGACTTTGCCGCTTAAATACTAGCAACGGCAACTCAGACGTCGGAACCTTCTAGAGAGAGGAGAGAGAAGCAGAGAATAGAAGAGGGTTTTATTACACAGTTGATTCCTGTAATTTAAGAAAAGTCTCAATATGATCCCTTTATTTTCAATTTCAGCAATTTGGAGCCTATAATTTTCAATTAATTTTATTTTGGTCCCTCCATCCAACTCCATTAAAAACGTTGATAAAAAATCGAAAAAAAAACTATTAATTTTCAGTTATAATTTCTAACGAATTTCGATGGATAGACCACATTACAATTGATTAGAAGTTATAGGCTCTAAGGGACTGTATGATTATATGAATATAAAATAGGAGGATATAGGAGGTAAGTAGGAAATGAGATATAGCATGTGATATAGAAGAGATTATCAGTTTTATTTATTTTTTTTGGTAAATAATTTTTTTTTTAAAAATAATTATCAAATTTTACACTTTTGAAAAAAGTGTGTATTCGCAAGCTATTAGTGTGTTTGCTTATTAATTGTTAGTATTTTTTTTTTTATTTTCATATATATATATTTTTTTTTAATTTATATTTTTATACTTTTTTAAATTTTTATAAATAATGACTACCATATTTTTAAATTATTTATCTAAAAATAAAAATAAAAATGATAAAGAAAAGAAAAAAATTTCATACAAAAAATGATAAAAAGAAACTAAAAAAAACTAAAAATATATAATAAAAAAAATATTTATTGAAAAAAAAATTAAAACTGATAAAGAAAAGAAATAAATTTCATAAAAAAATGAAAAGAAAACAAAACTAATGAAAAATAATAATAATTAATGACAAAAAAACTAAACAAAACTAAAAAAAAATACAAAAAACTGAAAAATAAAATATAAAACCAAGAGAGAGAGAGGGAGAGGGAGAGGGAGAGGGAGAGAGAGAAGTGAGTGGGTGAGTGGGTGGGTGCATCAAAGTCTTTGTATGGGGTGGGGTGGGGTGGGAGTGGGGGGAAAGAAGCTCTATCTAGACATTGTTTCGAATTTAGGAAAGAGTGAGTAAAAGGAAGGGAAATAAAACTCATCTTGGTTCTTGTTTTCCAAATCAATTTTGTAGCATATTTCTAAAAAAAATATTTGGCTCTCGAACTTAATTTTTGATAAAATATTTGAACGATGTTTTTACATTCTTAAAAATTATGTTGTTAAAAACTATTTTGTCTCAATAATAAGGTTCATACCTTTAATCCATAAACTATAAGGAATTACATGCTAATATTTAAACTTAAATCTAGCCTACTTTTTTTGAGATTTTTTAACTAATTTTACTTTTTAGGGCTTTGTTTTTTTTATTTAGTGATTTTTTTTACCATTCAATAACAAAATATTCAAAATTTAAAAAGGAATCCATTGAAGACCAAAAAAAAAGGTAATAAATATAAGTTGAGTAAAACAAAATTCGTCTTTAGTGAATTTTTTTCTCAAATTAGATAATTTTTTATATTTTTAACTCCTCTTGTTAAGAGAAATCAAAAAATATAAAATTGTTATCAAACGATTGAAAAATTCATTAAAAATAAAAAACTCTAAAATCAAAACAGCTAAAAAAATTTAAAAAAAAAATAGCCAAATTGGTTAGGGGAGCAAAGTGAAATGTCCAGAAATGTTTTTCTTTTCCCGTGTATTTGTCATGTTTGGAGATGCGGTCAACAACAGAAAAACTAGGTACCGTAATTTTATAATCTATGCCTATGACCCGTAGCGTTCACGAAATAGAGAAACAGAAGGGAAATTGAATTCCCTCCATCTTCTTTTCCAGGAAAATTCCAATTCCATAGTTGAAAATGGGATATACCCAATACCACTCCAACATGCAAATAGTATGATCTTTTCCAATTCTAGAAGGTCTGAAAGTGTAAAAAAATTCCAATCCTAGAAGCTTCTAAAACTCTAGTATCCAGGAAGCTCAACTAGAGAAAGAAAATGTGTTTTGGATATTGGTACTGTAAGGGGACAAATTGCACGATTACGTCATCTGACCTTATTAGGGCAGGGATCTCGGACTGGCTGTCGCTAGCGGGCAAGCTCGGTCAACCCTAAGCCGGAGTTTGGTTCACATTCGATGGACCGCTGGCTTTGCTAGGGTAGCAGTCTTCGCCTAACGAGGCGTGGCGAGCTCGGAGATTCTCTGCGTCGGAGCTCGGTGCAGTCGCGAACAAAGGTACCAACCAAGCCAAAGCTTTCGTTACATCCGAGGCGTCGCTAATCAGCGAGTTCAGAACAATAATCGGGTTGGAAGCTTGAACGAAGGATAACAGTCGGCGTGATTCCCAAAGGATGTCAGGGGACAAAAGGTGACTTGGATGACAGAGTGCCTTCTGACAGCTCCCAGGCCGTCGACGGAGACGCCGGCAGTTGATCATGAGCTACTAGCCACGTAAGGGTACGGCCGGGTCAGCAGCCTACTCATTGACACAACGGTTAGCGCATATCGGCACACGCCGAACCATAGCCTGTCGAGTGATGGAACAACTAGCACGACGAGTCACGCGCTGAGCTGGAACACAAAAGGGAACGTTGTTGTTCTCATGGAGGTATGTGAAATCGAACTGGGTGGATACATACTCTCTCTCTCTCTAAGATTTCGGACGTTTAACTTGACCGTCGGAGAGCTGTTTTTCGGAAACAGCTCCAGCACTGGCCAGCCGGACGACTGCAGTTAGGGCATCACTGTTATTGTGAAGTCTCATTGTTATTGTGACTGCAGTTAGGGCATCACTGGCCAGCCGGACGACGGGTTGAAGCTACCCACGCAACCATAGGACCGTCACAGATGTTTATCCTCGATTTCCTCTACTCTTTTTACAAACTCACCACCCCACAGGTACGATATTCTTTTGAAAATGTTATAGAAACATTATGGATACTTAGTGAAAACGTTTTGGATAATTTGTGAAAATATTTTTGATGTAGAATTTTAGAGAAACTAATTGGAAGCTTATTGGAATCTTTATTGAATGCCCGAAACGGATTCAAAAGAATTTTTTAAGAACCTTAAAAAATCATAGTTACCAGAAAACTCCATTGGAAAAGGAAAATGTGTTTATAATACTGACACACGACACTTTTATAAAAAATTTATAGAAACGTTGTGGATATTTTTTGGAAACATTTTGAAAACTTCAAAACAACTTGAATAAACTTTAGATAAACTACGACGAGAACCTTTATAGAGTCATTTTTTAAGGATTTGCCGCAAAATTTTTATAAAAAAAATCCTCCAAAATATATTAAAAATGTAAAAGGAGAGTACTTCAAGAAATTCTAATAGAATACATACATTATTTACTAAAATCTTTAAAAAATATATATATACTATTCATTTAGATTTTTAGTGAGTCTTCTAAAGAATTTTTTTTTTCGTTTTACAATAGCTTCTATTGAGATTCCTACTGAGTTTATCAATCAATTCTAGATAATTTCTCCGCTTTTCTCACTTTCCCATTTCATTTTCTACTTTGGCAACTATTTTACCAAAACTAAATCGATTTTTCCAAAGTTGTAAAATTCAATTGAATTTTTTAATCTGTGTAGTTACCGTTAAACTTACTCAACATAATTTAATCTGATTAGATGTATTAGACACATTGACTAAGTCCCATTCTATTTTCTTGACTAACCAACCAACCAATTCCAATTGGTCCATAAGGCCCCTCACAAAGAATCACAATATGGCCTCCATAGATTTTCTTAACCATGGTTTTAGGGAGGAGAGAGCAACTTAGAATATTGTCCTTTAAGATTGTAAGATCGAATTTTACAAAGGCCAAACGTTATAAATTTTAAAACCACTTGAGTTTTGCCCGATCATTAATTTTAGAGCTTTTAAATTAGTCGAAGAGCTCGCAAACTGGCTCAGACATCCGATGATCCAAAAACACAAAAAATTAAACTCATCTTGAAAAATTATTCACAGTAATCCCGAAGCACCATCATAACATATACACTTAGTACTCCCCACCAATTAAACCATAGGAATGAAAATAGGTGTGGCCAATTTTGTCTCCTCACAGCCAATCAACACATATCAATCCGACTTTTCACTCGTTGCGTGACAAGTTGTTCCTTCTGAGAGCACGAATTATAATTATGAAAAACTATTTAGACGACAAGATTACACAATAGGTCTAGTATTCATTGATCGTTATCCGTCGTATTAAATAAAATGAAAATCGAGATCTCCCACTTTAAATGATGAAGCCGTTAAAATGATTATTTATACAAAATTCTGATTTCAGTTAATGACTCACTCTGACTTTAAAGAGTTAATTAAAAGTAACATTAGAAATTTAAGACTTTTAAGACATTAGAAAAGTAACCAAGATTTAAGACATTAGAAATTTAAGACTTTTTAGTTATTTTAAAAAGTAAATAAGCAAAAAGATCCAAAA
>BRYF01000020.1:7517500-7520000 GCA_030159135.1 Actinidia polygama
CAGATCAGGTGTTTCCGAGTATATAGTATATGTTTAGAACTTCAGATCAGCATAACTAGAATTACTCAAACCCTAGCGAAACGTGAGTAGATTGAAATGCACTGATGAAAAACACAGGTAAACGAGAATGATCGAACAGATATGCGGGATGAGAGAGTACCATTTACGAGTTTTCTACTGCTAGTGGCTCGGGGTCTGCTATCCAAGTTCAACAGAGATTCGACGAAACACGATTTGGACGAAATGATGAAAGCAAATGCCGAGTTCACTCACTTCCTTTCTTTTCACACCTACTTTCTCTCTATATCCTCTAGGAATTAACCGTGACCACAGCCACTGCACAAAAATAATAATAATAATAATAATTTTAAAACGTACTCGTTAAAATTTTATAATCTGAAAGATAAAAAATATATAAATATCAGATAAAAGATACATTGAATGAATATATGAATAGATACATTGCTACAAAATGAAAAATAAATTACAAAGAACAATAATTTTAAAAAAGTGTTATTCAAATATTTTTATTACAATCATTGTATAAATTAATTTGAATAAATATAAAAAATATAGAATTAAAAAAAATTAACGTATAAAAATCACTTCTTTTTCTATTTGGGACAAAAAAAATTATCTACTTGATTTTTCACAACTTATTATATTTGGTGAATATTTTTCACCGACTAATTAATATTTTATATTTATTTTGTTTCTCTTAATAAAAAAATTTAAAAATATAAAAAATTATCTAATTTAAGAGAAAATTCACTAAAAAAATTATTTTTATTTTCAAATTAAATATTATATATATATATTTAGACTTTTATCGTCAAAATAATTAAAAAAATTAAAAAACGTTTGATCAAATAAAAAAAATCACAAAATAAAAAAAATGAAAAAAAAAAGAGAAAAGAAATATGTGTTTTAATTATTTTTTTTTTGTCTCACTAAAAAATGATCTAATGGGTAAAACATATATCTAACTTTAAATATTTTTTAACCATTAGATAATAACTTATGTGGAGCTCATATATTTGAAAAGAATGAAGTGATAGTTTTGAAGTGGAAAAAATAATCTCAGGTGAAATCTTAACTGTTTGATTAACTCATATGCATTTTAACCGTAGATAATAGAAGATTGTTTTAAGATTCAAAATGAGTTGTGATTTATATTATAAATATTAGTTTAATTTTAAATTAAATATTTGGTGGAAAAAAATAATAAATAATAATAATAATAAATGAATTTAATGATTCAAATTAACCATTCATATTTATTTTTCTGTTTTTTCACAAATCTGTCAAATCTTACCCCCAACCCCAACAGTCACGTCATCACACCTCCGCTAACAAAATTGCCATTTTACTCCTGCTCCCTCACCTCCCCCCTCCCCACCCCCTTCCTTTTCAACCCAACCAGCCGCCGCCGCCGCCCCTTGTGGTTCCATTTTTTTTTTATTTTTTTTATCAGTTTTGTTTTTTTATTATTAAATTTATTTATTTTCTTTATCAGTTTTAATTTCTTTTTGGATAAATATTTTTTTTATTATATGTTTCTAATCTTTTGTTATTTTTTTATAATATGGATCAAAATTTATAATATATTTTTTAAATTTCTCTCAATTTATAAAATTTAATTCAAAATTAATTTTTTAGTAGTTTGATTTGAAAAGGGAGTAGTGATGCCATTAAAAAAATTTTAAGCTACCCAAAAATTTTAAGTGTTCAAAAATTTAAAAAAAATATATGGAAGAAGAGATGGTATTCAAAAAAAAAATTGAGACTATACTTGAAAATTAATAATGCATTTTTTAGTAAATTTATTTTTATTTTTATTTTATAAAAAAAAGGTGGGAGTAAAATAAATTATAAAATTTTATCATAACTTTTTTATATAAAAATTCATAAGTGAAAGTAAAAAGAAAAAAAAATAGAATCAAGGGATATTAAAAGAAAAAAAAGAATAAAAGGGTTGAATGACTATATAAAAAAATTATGAAAAAATTTTATAATTTTTTTTACTCCCACGTTATGTTTTTTATAAAAGAAAAAAATATGAATCATAAAAAGAATTTTGAAATAAAAATTTTTGGAGGTGAGAGTAAAAGAAATTATAAAATTTATCATAAAAAATAGATAAAAATTCGGAAGGCGAAAATGAAAAAAGTTAAAAAAGTTTGATTATTTGTGAGAGAGAAAGAGAGAATAGATGAAGGAGTGAGAGAGAGAGGAACAAATTTGCCGCCCAAACCTGTCCCATCCCCACCCACTCCTGATGATACAGGGGTGTGAAAAATAATTTGCTATCGAAATAAGGTTTAAAATTATCAATTTTTTATTTTATTGGCTCCGTAGTACTAAACATACCCTCACACCCTTTCATTCCTCTCTATCACCCCATCTTTTCTTTCTCCTTTTGTCCCGCTTTATATGATGGGGGAAGCACTAGGGGTGTGTGGGGAGAGAGCTTGAGGTGGAGGTGGCAAAAAGGCGGTGG
>BRYF01000020.1:7700000-7705000 GCA_030159135.1 Actinidia polygama
CTCAGCGGGGGTCCTTGCCCTAGCAAAGTCAGATTATGGAGTTTGTATAATTTGTCCCCTTACAATAAGTTTCTATATATGAATGTACATATTTGCACGTCTGTGTGTGTAGATGAAATGTTTGATTGAAGCTTATGTCATTTTTTAGCTGAATTATTACAAGAAAGTGTTGTTGATTTTTGTATCTAAGGTGAGTGGTGATAGTTGCTTGGTTATAAAATTTAGAAGTCCACCCACAGGTTCCTCTACAGGCTCTTTGAAGCTAGTGCTTTCGAGATATGTGGGTGTTTTTGAAAAGTAGAGTGTTTATTTTTCCTTGGTCCCACATTGTTTGGCTATAAGCATCCTTGTCCCTTTATAAGTGAGAGCACCTAGACGGACTTGCAAAGTGTGGACTCTCACGCATGAGTCTAAGCGTTGGCCCGGAAACCACACTACTAGTGGTGGTGAGGAGGATATGGACGATATGTACACACTACACGGTAGTGGTGATGTTGAGAGGGTGACCACATTTTTGGTGGGATAGTCAAGTTGAGAGAGATGGTTGTTTGTGGTGGTCAACCTAGGACTAGAATACTAGTATTATTCGATTTATATAGTGGTGGTGATGGTGAGCTGAAAGAGAAGATAGCATTGAGAAAGTGAGGATATCCTCGTCTTTTTGAAATTTTCATTAACAATGTGTACGTGCATATTGTCCAAAACTATAAGAGGGTTTTTCTGGGAGTTAAATTGCACAAAGAATACACCGCAGGGAGGTCCAACAACACCTATGTACGCAAGTCTTTTGAGACCTTTGATTTCTGTTGATTGTAGAGCTCCGATTGCTTCTACCTCACTTCTACTCAATCGAGACCTCGCATTTAGTAAAGGGAAGTGATTTAACCCCACTATACATTCTTAGGAGGAATAAGTGTTTTTTTTCCTTTCTGCTCTTTTGTATTGACTATTTGCATGGCACATGACTATTTCTGGCCACTTAAATTAATGAGAACCAATGAAAGTTTGAAATCGGATCTAGAACATAGAGTTTAGTATATTCAAATTAGAAGATGAGAGCCAAACTTGGATGCGGGGTACCAAAGTTGGAGGGTTAAATCAATTAAATCGCCCAAACAAATTTATGAAATTCAATTTTGGAATACCTTTGAAATATTTGAAAACAATTCTTTTAATGTAAAGGGAGAAATTGTAGACTTATGGCTTAGTTATTTATTATTGTAGTATACGCATCGTTCATTGAACCAAAACCTTCCAAAACTCCGAACCTAATGGCACTCCATCTATTTCTTACATAGGATCAGTACTAACAACTAGTCCTTCCGCCACATCTGCCTTTGGAATGCCAAAACTCACCAAGTATACTCTCCGTCCAACCAATATCCCAAACACAATTCCTTATAAATATTCACGAGATTATAAATTTCCACCGTAGTTTCCACGATATAGAGAAGTAAATCTAGCAATTAAAAATGTTTTAACTCAATTTTTTTAAAAAAATTCCGGCAGAGTTTCCTCAATAAATTAAAAAAAATATACTGTCACAATGTTATCAGACACTATCGGGCTCAACAAACATTTATAACAATCAATGCTACTACCGGGCTCAACATATGTCTACTATAATGCCATTACTGGGCTTAACATGTATCTAATGCCACTATTGTAATCAACATATATCAACTACAATGCTACTATCGGGCTCAACAAACATTTATAACAATCAATGCCAATACCGGGTTCAACATGTATCTACTACAATGCTACTACCGGACTTAACATATATCAACTACGTTGCCATTATCGGCTCAACAAACATTTATAATAATCAATGCCACTACCAGTCTCAAAATGTATCTAATGGCATTACCGGACTCAACATATATCAACTACAATGTCATTACCGGGCTCAACCAACATAACGATGTCAATACCGTGCTCAACATACAACTATTACACTGCTATTACCGGGCTCAACAATAATATAAAACAAAACTATTGGAAAATATTATTTCATAAACCGTTTATTTTAATAAATATGAATTAATACGACATACCTGCTCCTCATGTGGTTGTACATACTAGCTCAGAACCTATTGCTCAATATCTTGGATGTCATCTCCCACAGACTCTGAGCCCATGCTGTCCGCTAGCTGCGTCCGGAACCTATGGTGTACAATAATAATTGTGTATTTAATATTCATAATTATGTAAAAATATTTGGAAGAATAAATAAATAAACTTGATTTAAGGCACCTGTTTGGAGCTATTTGTCCCTACCTGGGGACTCATACTAGTCCAACCTAGCCTTCATACCCTGGAACTCTACCATGAATTTCTCGGTGATCCTTTGCTCGATCTCCTGAGTCATCACCTCACGTACTTGTCAAGTGATCTCGGGCAATCGATGAAGATGAGCATGCTTGTGAGGGATTAAAGCCTTGCCCGGTTCACGGCACGCTTGATCCATATGTCCGACAATACCCATGTCCATCAAATCCCATCAACTCGTGGAATATATTGTCTCGAACTTCTGTTGTTTGGAGTTCCTCGGGTATTTTAGAAAGCCTTCTGTTGAATTCTTCCTGCATTTTAAAAAGAAAAAAAATATTCACACTTTAACTGATCATAAGCTAGCTAGAGATATAAAAAAACAATTAGAAATAATTCATTTTGTCCGTTATCTCTCCTTTAGCAGCCATCTAAAAAGGAAGAAACGTTAACAATAATTAGTCTAATCATTCTCAAATTTCAGTCTCGTATGAACAACCATAAAGAAATAATACTTTTGAACAATACCCGAGTCATGTGATGTGACAGATGTGACTCCAGTGATGGTTGTGTCGTTTGCGTTGGTCGTGACATAGCAGGTTGTGACGATGTCGCTTGGGACGGCAACGGTGATGGTATAGCACATGATCGGGTGATGGTGGCTGTGACATGACCTCATTCGGATAGATATCTCACGAAAATGGTGTTAGCGATTGGACTTATTTGATCGACAAACAAAATCAAAGGTTAAAATCGTTACAATTCTTAGGGGAGTGACAAAATTGAGAATGTGGTGAAACTAGAGGGACATTTTTCTGTAATTTTTGTATGTATATATATACCTTTTTGTCTAAACCTCTTCTATAATCACGAATCATCAAAATTATCTCTTACTATTTACGATTGAAATTTGTTTGAGTTAATTCAATAACTAAGATTTTACCTAAAACTATTTTTTTCTTCTAAAATCATCTACTTCTTCTCAAAAGTGTGGGGCCCACACAAGTTGTGATCCAATGTCCAAAAAGCTTTTAAAACTGTGCATATTTTTTTATCTATTGGACCCACACCCCAAAAAACTAAAACACTAATTTTCTCCCTCATTTCTCTCAAACTAGGAACACTTTTTTTAAATTATTATACTTTCTAATTTATTTTTTATTTTATAGCAATGTATCTCTTCGTATATGCATGCAATGCATCTCTTATTTGACGTTTATATTTTATCTGTTTTTTAGGTTGTAAAACTCTAACGAATATGCCTAGAAGATGGTCTTTTTTTTTTTGCGTAGTACCCGTGGGCACGGACAATTACTAGTCATCTTCTAAGTCTTCTAAGGTTTTTGAGTTTTTTTGTAGTGAGCTTTTTTAACTGTTTGATTAATATTTTATATTTTTCTTGATGAGAGAAATTTAAAAATATAAAATTTTGTTTAAATTTGAAGAAAAAAAAACAAAGACGAAAAAAATCTAGCTTATATGTGGAGTAAATTTTTTTTCCGGCTTTAGTGAACTATTTTTTTCTTTTCAAAATAGATAAAAAAATTATGATTTTAATTTTTTTCTCATCAAGAGTTATTTAAAAAATTATAAAATTTTGATCAAACAATTTAAATTTCACTAAATACGATAAACTCATAAATCAAAGCATCGAAATAATCTCAACAAAACCTACCCCAAACATCGCCTTAATTTCCACATTTATGCTGAAGCTACTCTTATTTCATCCTCTTTCACGTCAGATTAACTGTTAGGGTTAAATTGGTAAATTTAAAAGTTTTTATTTAACCGCTTAGTTACCCTACCCCTCCTCTCTCTCTCTCCAATTCTCATAACCTAAAAAGTTAAAACTATACAAATCCACAGTTTTCAATTCCATTTATCTATTTCAACTCAATTCTATTATGAATTGGTCAGAAAAAAAAATGTTTTATATGTTTTTTTCTGCAGATATATAATACGAATCTTCAAACAAACTAGAAGACTCAAACCATTTTGCTCCAATAATGGCAAGTTGTAAAAATGGCTTCCTTTAATTTTTGTTTTTCTACATTTAGTTAGCGTATTGAATATCACGCGAGAACTGGATAGTGTTTTAGGAGACGGAGACCATTCTTGAATCTAGAAGACAAATAAAGAGAACGTTTTTAACTTTGCCTTTTGCCTAATATAGAAATCATATTAGGCAATTTCTTGATCAACAAGAAAATAAAAAAAAATTAGGAAACTTAGAAAAATAAATAAATAAATAAATAATGGTAGATTTGGGTCAAGCCCAAAATCTGAAAACTAAGAAATTTGTCCAAAAAAATCCTTAAAGATTCGAATCAAATCATGTTAGGTAATTTCTTGGCCAACAAGAAAATAAATAAATCATGGTATATTGGTATATTTAGGTTAAGCCCCAAAAATGGAAATTAGGAAATCCTCCACACACACACACACACACACACACACACACCCCAAAAAAAAATTAAATAAATAAATAAGCTATTGCTAATAATGAAAAATTCCCCTTTTTGCCAAGAGGAAATAAAATATGGGAAAAAATACAATGCGTATCTATTTACGCAATAGACGTAAAGGAATAATTTTTTAAGGGAGTTAATTCGTGTGTGTGTGTATTACTGATACATGTAAGCTGCACTTCAACATGAAAAGTCATTGGTAATTGATGTGTAAAAGTTCGTCCAGGCTTTCATGGTTATGTTGTGATGATGGCAACGTGA
>BRYF01000020.1:7735000-7755000 GCA_030159135.1 Actinidia polygama
AGGATCAAACCTCCCATCTCGGGAAGGTTGAAATTGAAGACAACATAAATCCCATGTCAGCCTAGACATCCAAAGCGATAGTAAATCCATGGCATCGAGCAAGCGGAAAGTATCGCCCATCTGAACTCCCTCTAAGGTGGATCTCTGCGAGATCCATAATGCCAAGCGAAATCGAGAAGGCGATTTGCGTGATAAGCTCAACAACCGAACTGCGGTGGCATCGGGTAACGTTATCATCCCAGCAGGTCAATGGCTCGCACGACTAGGTCCAGGCCAAAGGAACCAGTCCTGAGTTACCAGACGCCATTCTGCTAACATATCGAGGGGATGGACTCTCCAGACAAATTCACGCCACCAAGGTTCACACTATATGACGGAAAGTTGGACCAGAGGTCCCACATCAATCATGTTAGACAGATGATGGCCCTTTGGAATCATTTGGACATGCTAATGTGTCGGGTGTTCCCATTGAGCCAAGGGGACCTCAAGTTGAAGTGATTCGATAGACTGCCTACAAGATCAATTGGGAGCTTTCACAAGCTCATTGAGTCGTTCATAGCTCGGTTCGTTATAAACACAAAGGCGCCAAAGAGTGTTGATTCTCTTTGAAACTCGAGAAGGGCAAGATAGAATCACTCCACAACTACAGCAAGCGTTATTAGAAAACTTATAACGAGAAAGAAGAATGTTCGAAGGAGTTAGCAGTAGCTAGTTACAAGCTAGGACTAACTCCTGGTGAAAGACTTTGAGAAGACCTGACGCTCAGCCCTCCGCCCGTCTCTAGGACCTCATGTCTTGGGTCGAAATGTTCGCTCGGCTGGAGGATGACGTCCGACAAGCAAAACGAAATACAAGCGCAACTCCCTGGGGCGAAGGGCAGTTCAAAAGGTAAAAGCAAGGCTCGAAAGATCATGAGAACTAGGCAAGGTGGGGGATCAATGCAATGTTCAAGGAACTGTACTACAAGCTCCTTGCCCGAATTCAAGATAAGCCACACTTCAGGAAACCAGACCCCATGGGAGGGGACCCCAAAAGGCGCAATCAACTGTGAAAGTGTTTCTATCATAAGGAGAAAGGACACAGAATCGAGAATTGCCGAGCTCTGAAGACTTTCCTTGATCAACTCGTCCGGGATGGACACTTGAAAGAGTTCGTTGACTAAGAAAAGACCAGAGCAAAGGAAGTCGAGGCCAAATTGAACCCCAAGTTTGACTGGAGCAATGAAGAAACAGACAACACCCTAGAAAAAGACTGTCCCCTGGGGATTATTCACATGATAGGGGGCCCAAATCACCCTAGTCTTGAGAATAGGCTTTGGGGAGAGATTCACATGATCAGACAAAAGAACGAGCTTTATTTGAACATCTTTGGGGATGCCACGGTCGGTCCTAAATTTGTTCAAGGCTGCGTCGTCGTGGACCAGCAGCTGAGCTCGATTCAACTCCTATATTTGAAAAACATATATAAGTCAGTTAGAACAAGCTCAGCCAGGCAATCTTGACGAGCTCTTGGGAGCAAAGCCAGACAAGCCAATTATGAGCACTGAGCTCTTCCTAACAAAGACTACTTACTATTTTTTAAAAGACAGTTATCAGACCCCCTATTGCCTCGAACCTATCTTGGCAACAAAAGGGCCTAGCGGACAAAATGCTAAGCCCAATGATTTCCATCCTATATGGCAACTTGGACTAGTTTCATCAGGAGAAACTAGTCAAAGGACCCAATTGATAGAAGCACAGAGCTCCAGCAATGGCGGATAAGCCAAAGCCCAAGAACTTGAGACAGGTAACAAAAGAAGCTAAAAAAAATTCAAATTAGACCCAAGAAATCAAGCACAAAACACAAGAAAATGTAAAACAAATCCTAAAGACAGAAATCGCACAAAACATGAAAAAAGTAAAAAAGTGACAAAAAATAATGAAGGTCAGAGACTTACCAAAGTCTGAATCTGGAAGATCCGATTGATATAAAGATCAGAGAAAGGTCGCCGAAACCTAGAACAAACGGGACAGGCAGCCGGACGGCGACAACAGACGGAGGGGGCGCTCTTTTTCTCTCTAGAATGCTCTCAAGGGTTTGTGAACAGTAATGAATGAAGGAAGACAAATAGACCCCTATAAGGAAGGTGAAGAGGCGGGAAGGCAAACCAAACATGTCCTAGGGGGTGCATCGCCTCACGCGCAGGAAACCGTCCCTAAGCCAATGGATTAGGAACGCATGGCAGTCCCCTAGCCACACGTCCTCACCAAACGAGCCCTAGGGGTAGGTGGGGGACTTCGGCACCAGTGCTTAAACCGAGCTTGAGGACTAATCAGACCTAGACGTGTGGCTCAAACAGTAAAATGAAATGACAAATTTAGACAGGAGAAAAATAGCTAGCAGACATTAGCGTGCCCGCTAAACTCCGGGCTCAAAGTATGAACACGTTCAGTTTACACCACCTCGGCAAGCATTGACCTAGCTCATGCGAATTGAGAAACAAATGGTAAGGAGACAAAATATATAATAACAGATTCTTGCCTTACTAGGGCAGACACCTTCACCGAGCTATCGCTATGAAATAAACTCGGTGATCCCCTGCGCTGGAACTCGGTACAGACACTATCGAATATAGGCACTGTCCAGTCTAAGGCTACCATTATTTCCGATTTGTTGCTGTTTAGCAAGTTCGAAGGAATAACTGCGCCAGAGTTTAGACGAGTAACAACGATCGTCGTTGATTCTGAGGATGTCAGGGGACAAAAGATGACTTGCACGTCAAAACTTCTTCTGACAACCCATGTTCGGATCGAGACATCGGCAGCATGATGTCTAATGATTTTAACACAATTTTTAATTATATTTATTTTTATTTTTTATTTTTATTACAGTGTATTTATTAAAATATCTTTCTCGTAAGGAAAATGTTTGAGTAACTGAATATTTCAGTAAAACTATTGGAATAAAAAAGAAGTGTAATCGAAGATCAATAAAACGTAATAATCACTAGCGAATATTATTGTCAGATTTGCCCTTTTGAGTTCGGATCCTCTGAAGTGATAGCGCCTGCAATGTTCCTAGAGTGGTATAAAACGACGCCGTTTTATACCATTTTATACAGAACGACGTCGTTCTATTAAACCTATAAAACGAGGTGCGATCCGAATCCCTTTTTAAAAGGCAGGAAATGGCCCGTACAGAATGGACAAGAGTCATTGACCCGTCAAATACCATATACCAACGCGCTTTCGAGTCGAGACCAGCTCAAGGAAATCGGAATATTACCGCACACCCAATTCTAGAGAGCCCTGCATTTCTTCACCTCACTCTCTCTCTACCAGCAAACAAAAGCGCTCTCTCTCTCACACACACCCTGCTTTCTTCACCTCTACTCTCTCTCTACCAGCAAACAAAGCGCTCTCTCTACCTTCCCCGCACCAAATCAAAATCGAAATCAAAGGAAAATGAGTGAGGAGGCGAAGAGAATCGGATCCGGAGATCTCATTGTCAGGTCCCCCTCCGACGATCGGAAGCCCTCGCCTGCACCGGAAAAGAAGGTCATCATCAAGAGCGCCGATATGAAGGAAGATGTGCAGAAGGAGGCCGTCGCCATCGCCATCGCCGTATCTCTCTATAGAGCACACAAATTTTGCTTTACTTCGAATTTTTTGTGAAAAAACTGATCAATTGCTTGTGTATGTGTAGGCGTTTGAGAAGTACAGTGTGGAGAAGGATGTGGCGGAGCAGATAAAGAAGGAGTTCGACAAGAAGTATGGGCCCACTTGGCATTGTATCGTCGGCAAAAATTTCGGTATGAACCCTACCAACCCAATCGGCGTCTTCTAATCTTTCCTTTTCTGCTTAGATTTGTGAAATTATGGTAATGTGATAAAACATATTGCTTAATGTTAGTGAGTTTCGGAAAGTGTTAGTAATTGGTATTATCTGAACTCCATAGAGATTGTTATATGGACTTCTGTTGTTTTGTCGGCAAAAAAATTGGTAAGAACCATACCAATGCAATCGGCCTCTTTAAATCTTTCCTTTTATGGTTAGATTTGTGAAGTCATGGGAATTGTCAAAAGAATGTTGCTTTTTGTTAGTGAATTTGGGCAAGTGTTAATTGGTATTATCTGAACGCCATAGAGATTGTTCAAGGAAGCTGTGTTGTTTCGTCTACAAAAAAAATGGTTAGAACCACACCAACGCAATTGGTCGCTTCAAATATTTCCTTTTCTGCTTAGATCTGTGAAATCACGGTAATGTGACAAAAAATGTTACTTTATGTTACTGAGTTTTGGTAAATGTTAATTGGTATTATCTGAACTCCATAGAAGTTGTTATAGGAAGTTTTAGTGTATGCATCTATGCCCTGTTATGATATGGCTGTGATTTTGTAATGCCTCTTGTGCTGTTTTGTCATCTCCATCCCTTATTCAAATCGTGACTCACATCCTTCAAATTTGTACTCAAATCAGGAGAGGCCCATTTCCTTTACTCAAATTAATATCCACCCCTAATTTGACACATTGCAACTTTTGCCCAAACTTTCTTCTCCTCTCCTTTCCTCCACAGTCCACTCAATTTATCGACTCAAACCTTGACACTTGGGATTTTTACTCAAGTTTGTATTTGTCCATTGGTGTGCTTTAGATCAAAATCAAATGAAGCTTTTTACTCAAACTTATATACTCATTTTAATTCAAAGATCCAAATTCCCTAAAGCCAAGCCTATGAAATAATGGCCTAAAGAATGTACCTGACTTATATGGAAACGGTTGAAAAGGAGATTCAACAAATGCTTGACGCCGGGATCGTATAAAGAGTTGGCACGAACTATTTGGGACACCCAATAGCTCAAAAGATAAGAGTTTGATCTGCGTAAACTTTACAGAACTGAACAAACCTTAGGATAAGGATCTATTCCCGTTGCCTTTACAAGATGTGATCTTAGAAGAGGGAATGACATGGACAACGCATATTAAAGGTTATTCCAAATTGTTCATAATGCTGAAGAGGATAAGTTACCACCATTGTCATGTCGTCTTGGATTTAGGCCTACAATCGAATGCCCTTTTTCTTGTGTAATGCACTTAGTGAGTAATCATTCTCTTTGAGAAGTGACTCGTCGGTCTGTAAGGATTGACTTGGATGATTAGAGAATCTTCGGAAAAGAGGCAGAGCACTTGGAACAACTCTTTGAGTGCTTAGCCGTCTGTCATGCGGCTTGTCCCTGAATCCATAGAATGGATCAAACCTCTTATGCCACCATGGATGGTTGCTAGGACACAAAGATGTGAAGGATTATGAGCGGATCCGTGAAGGTGATCTTGGAAATGACGACGCTTGTGAAAGGAGTTGGGTCCTACCTAGAACACATTATTACCGGCATTATAAAAATGATTTAGCTATGGCCCCTAGACTTGTTATTGAATAAAGGTAGCCAGCTTGTTCTTCGAGGCGCCTTGCAGGATAAATTCAACATTTGGCACCTTTGGAGCTGATAAATGGAGTACTTTATAAAATGGTACTCCGTGCATGTATTTGGAATAAGTTTATGATGTGTTGCGAGAGGCACACCAGGAGTCTCCGGAGGTCATGAGCGGGCCTGAAGCCATAGTAAGAAAGATTTAATTGGCAAGACTCTGTTCGCCTACCATGACGACAAATGTGAAGGATTTTGTGCGGACTTGCGAGGCCTCCCAGTAGATTTTAGGCCACTCTTTCACAGCAACCAATTTGTCTCCTTTCCCTTGGCTTTATTCCTACCCAAATTGAGACTTCGGTGTTTCTTTCAGAAGGCTATGGAAAGCATGAGGAGAAAATAAACTTCTCGCTCAAGCTCAAGCTCTAGTTCAAGTCCCAGTAGCTAAGGTAGCGTAGTGACAGGTGAGAGCAATAAGAATAAAAGCAGCAGAAGATACTGCAGTCGTAGATTCGGTTGTTTGTAGTGGAATAGATTCAAGCGGTAGGGCCAGTAGAGGAAGTTGATCGAGTAGTTGAGTTAGTTGCTTTTGTAGTTGATTCTAATCCTGATGTTGATCCCACGTAACATCTTTTGCGGTTCTTAGTTGCGTGGGAAAGTTTCATCTTCGTAGCAGCTCTCCAAGGGTTCCTTCATCTAGGATCCCTGGGGAAGAAGATCAAGTTGGCCCTTGCGAACAGCTTGATGTACTATCTCCCTTTAACCCTTTGAGCGAAATGCGGCAAAATGAAGGAAAATCCACAGACCAACCACATCATCTCTACCCCGTAGGAACTACGAGATCACTCCAAGGATGCTTTCGGCATCCAGGGGTCACGGACCGACCATAGAACCTTGCTCAATAAGTGGAACGCATTAGCTATCCGCTCTTAGGTTGGGCAGTACGGGTCAAAGAAGGGCAATCACTCATTCTTAAAACCAGCGTTCTTAAGACAAAAGAGTCGGGCGGAAAAGGGAGGAAAGCTTTCCGTTCTTGGTTCTCTTGTAGTTGGATCCTCCAGAACCATAGGAATCCTCAGTAAGAATGGGATTCCAACTATCACCCCTTAATGAAATTTTGAGAAGAGTTGCTCTTTCCATAGCATAATATGATGAAAGTTGTAAGTTGTGTTCGGGTGGGAGTTCTTGTCTATTGATCGCCTCTATGGTAGAATTAGTCGGGGGACCTGAGAGGCAGTGGTTTACCCTACGACAGATGTTAGCGGTTTGAGTTCACTCATCTCCAACACGTGAACTTAGCCGATACAAAGCTATATGATAGCACCCAATTTCTCATGTTCAGCAATTCAATCTATGATTTATCATTCATGGACGTTGATAAGATCCTTCCATTTAGCAGCATCTTAGGCTGGCATAGCCGTCAAGTTAAAGGGCGAGGTTCGAGGAAAGGCTTATGGTGATACCTAGGCACCCAGAGATGAGGAAGGGTGTAGTAAGCGGCGAAATGCTTCGGGGAGTTTCAAATAAGCTAAGATCCGGAGATTCCCAAATAGGTCAACCTTTTGAATTGCTACTGTAGATCTAAGCAGACGGATGGAACAACAGCCCAACAAACGGAGGTTGAAAAGGCGAAAGCGCCCTGGAGTTTTTCATCTGGCCCTAAGGCTTCAATGTTGTCGTGAAGAGCTTCCTCTTAATTCATGTTACCAGGCTTATAGGTCTATTCTTAAGTCTAAAGATGGCTTAGTTTTGAGATGCCAGGTTGTCTGATATATATAATATGACAGTTGTGCCCTTATTAGTATGGCCCCAAAAGGCAAAAGGAAGGAATAGCTAAGACCCTTAACCCCCAAAGTAAAGGAGGAATAACTAAGACAACGCAAAAGTTATTACGCCATTTTATGTTCCATGTTGCTATACGTGATAAGCAACATTCTCACTGAAAAACAGAATGGAATATTGAGACCAGAAGCAGTGCTTCAATGCAAAGAAAAACTATGTAAGTCAGCCAACGCCGATAGTAGGTGCATTAAGGTAAGAGAGTTTTTTATCATTTGCTCTTTAAAAAGAAACTTTTAAGGTCAACTTACTTAGCCTAGCCCACTGGCTACATTAAAGCCAACCAAGCCCCCCTTATTGTAAGTAGTAAGACACCTACTGTTCCACCTTGTAGGCGACGAATGCCCGTACTAATTACTACTCTAATTAGTACTCTAAGACAAGAAGCAAGACATTTAAAAACACGCAACCGTAAGCGTAATCTGCACTAGTTGCTTTAGATGCAGGTACTGCAGGAAGAATGGCAGTTGCCCTAACTCCACTAAGACTACATGAACTAGTTACGGCTAGCTAACTAGATGATAGAGATGAGGTTGCCTACGAGTCTAGAGAAGCTAATTCCGTGCCTTACTTATAGGGACAAAGGCTAGGAAGGTGGGAGCACAAAAGAGGAGTGATGCCAAGTCGGAGCACTTTCTTTATAAAGTAACGAAGACGCAGCCTAGCTACGCATAGCCCTGTTCTACGATGAAATACTTTTATGCCTAGCTTGACGACTGACTGAACTTCCAGGACTGAGCCGACTGGACATAACTGACACTGAGACTGTAGTTGTTGCTGCCTGCTCTTAGTCTGAAGATACTACTGCTTATTTACTCCGGTTAGAGTTGCAAAATGGATTTGATTTACCAGTTGAAGTAGCTCGTGCTTTTGTTGCTCTAGTTGAAGTAGCAGAAAAAGGGGAAGTCGAAGTGGAAGTCTCGGTTGCTGTTGATGTGGACGTTGATCGAGCTAGCTCCTAAACTCCTCAGGCTAGGCTTGCTCCGTAGCTACCGCATCTATGCAAGCGTAGTTAGAGTAAGTTCTTGTCGTTGAGTGTAAGGGCGAGACTACCGCTTAGATAATGGTTATTCTCTAATGGAGTAAATGGGTGCTCATCTTGTCTTTTTCTTTTTCTTCACTCGGTTATCCTCTTTCCTTCTTTTTATTAAGCAAGGTTTCGGTGTGTCGTTCTTCCCGTTGATGCGAATCTGTATACGCCTACTTCAATCTTTTTTCTGGTTAGGGAAGCAAGCTCCTGTTTTTCTGGGAAGTGAGTTCGGGTTTTCATGTGCAGGAAGGAAGCTCTGTCTTTGTCTTTAACTCGTTAGGGAAGCCCACTTCTTTATCTCGCGAGTTCATGAGGTTTTGTTAGTTCTTTTCTTTATTGTTCTTTGTTGGTCTCGTTGTTTAGCAAGCTCTAGATGGGGGCATGTTCTTTTTCTTTTTCCTTGGCTAACTTTCTTTTAATTTTTGCCCATATCCGTGGGTTCTTCAATTTGCTCTCTCTCTCTCTCATAGAGGAAATAAGTAAGGTGGTATACTATATTTATCCACTTTTAGGAACTTCTTCTAATGACCTATGAATTTTGTTATCATTTCCAGTTGGACAATCCATAATCCATTAATCCAATTTGAGGAAGAAACGAGATCTTTCAATTTGATTTTGAGGGCTGTCGTCCTTGACTTCTTTAGGGGCTTGGAGCAGATGAAGCCTTTCTTCTTTCTTCTCGGTCCGCTTTGGCTCCTGATCTTGATCTCGCTCTTCTTGGTCTCAGGCTTGGCTTCATCTACGAGTCCTTGCCTTTTTGAGACTTTAGGCCCTTGACCTTGACCTGGTCTCGACTCCCCCTGGCTAAGGACTTTCAATCTAGCAGGCTAGCTGTCTGTGCTGCCCCCTATGTCTTGGACATTTGGCATAGGTTGGAGCCCCTTCACTCAATCGAAGATTTTATGCTAGCCCAAACTACTAACTATCTTTGGAAAGTCTCATACGCCCGGCAAGAAGCTCTTTTCTATTGTTTTTTTTTTTTGGCTAAGATCGAAGAAATACTAATAACATATATAGGAAATTCATAAAACATTCATATCTGGCACTTGAAGAATGGGTGCGTAACGCGTGGGAAGTAGTACGCTCAATTCACCAGGTTCTACCACTGCAGGGCCGATCGAATCTAAGTAACCTAGCGCTAAATTCAGAACGTAATTTGTCTGCCGAAGTCAAAGAATTACGTATTGACTTGATCCCATAGGGCACATGGGTGGCTAGGAAAGGCCAGCTTCAGTCATATGTAGTATCAAAACCTAGGAATGAAATCAGAGAATACCTTTCCTTGCCCGGAAGCTCTCTAAGTTTTCTATTTCTCTTTCAGCAGTTGATTCAGCAATTTCTAGTATTCATCTATCTGGGAGTCAATGGTTCTGGGTTACCCTGAATCAAGAGATTCTCTTTCTTACTAGCCAGCAACAGAAGTGATTAATCTGCTTCTTCGAAAGAATAGTAGTTCGTTGAGCGCCCTTCTTTTGACTGTTGTCAAATATTCATTTATTGATTGGCCTAACTAAGGACCGTTGCTCTTTATGCTAACATTCATTGTTTGTGAAAGAATTGGTCTGGTTTGGTTACGCAGGTTTCTATCTGATCTTGGAGTATAGCTCAGTTGGAGACTCCTGGAGACAGGGAAACAAAATATAGCAGGTTTCTGCTCATATGCTTATTTCTTTGGAAGAGATTGTGGGAGAACGGAAAAGCAAATCTGGAACCCGAAAGGTGTTTTCAAAAAGCGGAATCGATGCGGATAATTGGGAGCACCATGCCTTTTTCTTTTCGTTTGGAAATCTCCATAGCCACTTCATAAGAAGTGCTGACTTGGTTGAAGTCCACCTCCTAACCTCCTTCGTTAAGGTGATTGAATAAATCAAGACCATAAAATTGAATTCTTTTTTGTATGGGTATTCTTTGCTACTTCATTCCTCCATTTGAAAGGAAAGCCTTAACGGTTTTGCTCAAGAGAGTACACTCATTGAGCTGAGCTACTCCCTGAGAGAACAGAGTAATCACTGCCCTCTCTCTCTCTCTCTCTGTGGCTTTGTGTGGCCGCAGAGTTCTTTTCTGAAATAGGAAAGTGCTCCGGGGGAGGGTTCGGAGATGAATTATACAAATCCTACGAAGTCACAACAGACTAGAAAGGAGAATCTTGCAGTCCCCTTTTGCCTTCATGATGCCAACTCCAAAAGACATCAAACTCAGCTATAACGACGTTGAAGGGGTCCTCATGGAACAAAAGAAAAAGGACAAGGAAGGGAAAGGCATTGGTCAAGTGGTTTATTTCACCAAACAAGGACAATCGGTAGAAGTCATAAAGCTTATTCTACATGAAACTCCTGCTATTCTTGTTTCTAGTTATGCTGCAGCGCTAAGGATTATGCTGCAGCACTATTTCACCCATATTGGGTGGGTTAAGTCGCCTCCTAAGCCCCATTCGTGGGCTGACTTAGCCCACGAAACTCTGTTCAAAATTGGGCCTCCGGAGGCATAAGAGTTATGGCATTCAATCTCATATGGCCAAAAGTCCAAGAATTTCTGGGGACAGACACACAAGCAAAAATGGTTTTAAAATCTACTGTTTGAAAGAGAGCAAGATGGGCTTCCCAGGCTGTGGGGCTAAGTCTCTGGCGAGGTAAGCACAGCTTTAACTGCCTCGAATGCCCTCTGATGTTCTTCGTTCCATTCAAATAGGGCCTTCCCCTTCAGCAGGGAACTGAAGGGGAAAGTTATTTCTGCTAAGGCAGGAATAAATCTTTGCTGGTACAAGACCTTACCCAAGAAAGTCTTCAAGTTCTTTTGAGAATGAGGAGTTGTCGTCTCCATTATGGCCCTGACCTTCGCGTCATCAGCTTCTATGCCATGTCGATGCACTAGGAATCCAAGGAACTTCCCCGCAGTGACACCAAACGCACACTTTAAATGATTCATTCTCATGTTGAACTTGCGGCATCTCTTAAACACCATCTCGAGGTGCTTGAAATGATCCTCTTCTTTCCTGGACTTTACCACCAGATCATCTACATAATCTACCACAATGTGGTGGATCAGATCATGATAAATTGCCGTCATGGCCCTTTGATAAGTAGCTCCTGCGTTCTTAAGTCTGAAGGGCATAACTTGTAAAAGAAGTTGCCCAACAGCGTTCTGAATGCTGTCTTGTCCGCATCCACATCTGCATTCTGATCTGATTATAGCCACTGAACCCATCCATGAAGGAAAACATTTGATGGCCCGCGGTAGCATCAATGAGAGCGTATCAACATAAGGGAGTGGGAATTCGTCTTTGGGGCAAGCCTTGTTCAGATCCCTGAAATCAACACACCCACCCATGCCCGTTCTTCTTCTTCTCCACTAGCACCATGTTATGTTTGCGAGCCAGCTGGTGTATTGTATAGGCTGGATGAATCCGGCAGCGCTCAACTTTTCTATCTCCTCCTTGATCTTTTCTTCCAAGACAGGATGGTTTCTTCAGGAAGGCTGCTTGAACGGCTTGGAGTTTGAGCTTCCTCTTTTCTGTATCAACACAACTTCTTCGTCATCATGTTGGTCCTTGATATCCTCCAATCGGGGTATCTTAATTCCCCGTGGTTTCGCTGTGACAACTGTTTCTTCGGTGGTGAGTTCCGTGAAAAGGACTGCATTATCAAGGTGTGCCCCAGCTACTTTGAAGGGGCTTGACGCATCCACTGTGATGGTCTTCCCTCCCCACTTGGCCTTCATGCATTGATGATAACTCGAAGGGATGGCAGTGTATCTGTGCTGCCATGCCCTCCCCAAGCTAACATGATAACTGGTGTCTGCTTCAATGATATGGAATTTCACCGCTGAATGTATGTCAACCACGGTAAGATTTACAGAGATATAGCCCAGAGTAGGCTTCCTTTCCCCTCCAAAGCCAGAGATGGTTATGGCTTGACAATTGACTTCTCGGGGATTTCAGTCTACCGAAAGGTGGAGAGTGGCATAATGTTTATCGAGGTACCACTGTCGAGAAGGGCCCTTGGAATCCCCCCCGTTGATAACTTGATATAAGCGATGACATAGAGTGGTCTGTTGTGAGGGAAAGGGTATTTCCTGTCTGCCTTGGTGAAAGTGATAGCACTTGAGTCGTTTCGAACGGTTCAAGGAACAGAACCTTCGAGCGACATACATTCCTCATTAAGGCAAAGCAACTCATGTCGCGCTTCTCTTTCAAAAAGTTGTCCCACGTGCCCCGAAGATAAAACACACAGGCTGACGCATTGGCTAACCTAGCAGCTGCTCTCACGATCCCCTTTTTGGAAGGAAAGTCATGGTGGTCGTGGAAGAAAGGCTTGTTCTTCCACCGATACTAGAACTCCTGCCAGAAAGAGTTGAGGTGAACGTAGCCTGTGCAGAAGTTCAAATTACCTATTGGACCGTTTATGTAATATTTAAAACATGGGAGATTACCAAAAGAATCTCACAAATGTACAGAGTTGAAAAGAAGAGTCCCGCAATATTCGTACTTCAACGAGACCCTGTACAGTTGATCAGAAGAAAGTGATCCCGAAGGACTGGTTCCTGAAGAAAAGCAGCCTTCTGACCGTGTTGAATCGTAGGAGAGGATAGGAGTTAAACCTGAACCGGATGAAGTGGTGGCTAAAAGTTGTTCACTGGTATTACAGCGTGGCTATGAATCCTGACATGAACCTGAGAGATCTCTTTGATGGCCCTATGGTCGAGCTATCCTTGCAGCGTATGAACAAAAATATACTGTTAATTAGGTTCGGGTTGCTTTGGAAATGCTATGACTGTGTGGACCAGAGAGGCCTTGATTGGAGGCCAGGAATACTGGCTTCATTCGAGGTGCTCCTTTTGGGGTCTGGATCTCTGGTGGTGTACATGGAACAGACTCCCGGATGTCTGCGGTGGGGGTAATCTTCCCGCTGCTAAAACGATCCAGATCATCAGACTGTTTGGCGCACCTACCATTCCTTGGATAAAGGCGAACCGAAGGAACATGCGGAAATGCTAGTGAAATCACGAGATGGGCAAATCAAGCCTGCTAGTTGCCAGTATTCAAACAACAGAAGTTCAGACTAAAGTTCTATAATCATAGGAACAGGAGAGGGCAACAACAGTTGGAATCAAGCGATAGCGAGAGGGTGCGATGCGAGACCAGTGGTAGAGGGTTAGGTGCGTTAACCAGTCGAGCAAAGCTAGCGCTTACCTTAGCTACCACAGCGACTTCTTTTACTGGTTCAACTTCCCCCTGCCATTTGTGGTGCTAGTGAAAGGGCTGGCCGTTGCAGCAAAGCCTGGTTCATATTCGTGTGAGAGGAATGAAAGACTATGTATAAAAGCAAATGAAGATAGAAGGGACCTCAAACTACTGCTCCTGGAACTGCTCGTCGTGCTACTTCCACTACTGGTCAATGACAACTCACCGTTGGCAGGCTTAGACGATACTGAACTTATAACTTAAGTGCACTCACAAAGAGTAATGTTTAGAGCATATATTTGTAGGTGCCGAAGTGTTGAAGCTTTTCTACATGCCTAAAATAAATAGGAAAAACTATGTTGTTTACGTGCAATAGCTAAGAAGGTAGACTAGGAGTGTAGGCTGCCTCCTTGGCTCTTATCCAGCTGATTGTAAGAGTTGGTGCAGCACAACAAGAAATTACTGCAATGAGTTAGAAGCAGCAATCTGAATCGTATCAAAACACTTTTTAGGTAGCATTTGCCAATTGTATTTACATGGCATGCATGACATGTCAACTTCAACTGTGTTCAGTGGTGCCTCAAATTGAAGAACATAGGTGTTCTAAAAATTACTAGAAATTAATGTGATTTGAACTCTAGCATCGATTTCTAGGAGAGCTGGTGGATGGGAAACAGGTCAACTAACAAACAAAATATTGCTCATTATGCAAGAGCGTACTGGTATGTTTTCTCTGATCTGCGAGCCAAGCATGTTCTGTGATTGGACATTTAGAATCATGTCTTCCATTATTGAAGGCAAAAGGTCTTACATCTACCAATTGCATGCGTATCCTGTCAACGTTTCGTCTGTTATGTGGTCTTGATTCTTTTCAATTTGGCGAATGTGCAAATCAAATTATCCAAGACTCGTTGGACAGACAGATTACTTTTCAGTTTAGTTGGAAACTGTTTTTCACGTTACTTCTAAAACAATTTTATGACATTTATTTTATTTTATTGTTTTGTTTTTTTTTCCCTCCAAATTGTAGTCTCTTTAATTTCAATGGTCCAAATGAAAGGGCTAGTGACTGATTGCATGCAGAAGATGTACTAGCTATTTTGTCTTTTGCATTTTAAGATCTGTTGCCAATGGCAAATAATATAGATGCCATCTCATTCAGTCTGCAGTTCCTCTCAGCATAAAAACAGGCTATTAATTTTCTATGCCATCAATGAAACCATTTGCTAAACTGGGTTCGCGCAGGCTGTGCTTGGATTTAGGATTTGATGAGAGAAAATGAGAACAAAAGGGAAAAGTTAGAGGACTCAACGGCTTGAACAGTTGCCGTTAGATGCTTAACTTTTCGTTTTCGTTTTTCTTTTCTCTCACCAAATTCTTAATCCAAATACAGACTCAACGTGCGTTCGGATTTGGTCTATGTTTTGTATCCAATCATCTAGAATATGGTTTTGGCACTGCTTATGAAAAATCTTATTTTCGGTTTTGCTAATTGTCCTTTTCAACTGCTTACTCATTTCCCTAATCCTATGAAAAAGAAAAGAGTTATGACTTGCTAGTTCTTATTTTTGTGGTTTTCTTGTCTAGGTTCTTATGTGACTCACGAGACAAATCATTTCGTGTACTTCTATTTGGACTCAAAAGCCATATTGCTGTTCAAATCTGGTTAAACACGGTGTGAATGCGGCTAGAGCTGATGACGACGATGACGGTGATGGTGTTGTTACAATCTAGCATGGGTATGTATTAAATGAAGACATTCTTACGCTGTAACTTGTATAATTGTTTTGACAAACATCATTTAAATTTTTAATGGACTCGAATTTAAGCGGTTTCAGTTTGTTGTTGTCTGGGGTTGTCTGTTAAATATGAAATTTGGAAGTACTGTATTAATCAATAATACAAATGTATTCTGAATTTTTGCATTCAACAAACGGGGGAGCCCAATGGATAATTTTAGTTTTGGTGTTTAAGCTGATCCGATATCGAATAACTTAGTTTTTTTGTGAAAATTACGGAAAAAACCTCAGGATTTGACCATGGGGACAAATTAAACCCAACAGTTTCAGTTATAACAAGTTGAATTCTGTAATTTTAATTCAGTTATAATTTAAACCATCCATTAAGCTTTGTTTGTCTGGGGCTAACATAGCCAATTAGTTCCTGCCCAAAATGAACGAAAACGACTTTGTTTAGTGGTTTTTCTTTTTTAAAGCCTTAATCGAGTCAATTAACAATATAAATTAGAGCGTTTTAATTTTGTATTTATTCGAAGAGACCAGATTTTTATGTCATTTTAGAATGAAAATGATTTGATTAGGGCTTTAAAAAGAGAAAAAAAAATGTACAAAGTAATTTTAGTGCATTTTGGGTTGAAGTTGGCTCAACTGATCTTAGATGGAGATTAACAAATAGTTTAAATTGCTATCAAATTAAAACTATAGGATTTGATTTGTTACAGTTAAAATTATATAGTTTAATTCATTTTCATGGTCAGAATCTGTTTTTTTTAGTGTAATTTGTGAAGTTAGATATTGATTTATTGTGCCATTTAAAATTTGAAAACATCTTTTTGTTGAATATTGAAAAATGGATTCTTATGCTAAATTTTTTTTTGCACATCAAACTCACCCCCTGTGATGACCCGGCCCTGGGCCGTTAATTAATCTCAATTGTACATTCATAATTGCCTCTTTTTTATATATAATTCAAGTTTCCAAATGTTTATTTTTACAATGTCTAAAAAAATAATTATTACAAAATAATCTACATTCTAAGACTTCAAGTCTTTCTCTCCCGACCTATCTCGCACTACCCGAACTCCCTCGTTCGCCTGAAAAATAAATTAAGCAGGGAAGTATACAATACAACTGGAATACGCTCAACGAATCAACAATTCATCAAAGACCTCATACCCGATCTTTCTTGGTATGCGACTGGTGCCCGGCCTCGCCCACCTCACCCAACCTTTCTAGGTTTATTCGGTATCAAAATTATTTGCAGGGTCACTCAGTCCATACCATTCAATACCATGACATTTTAGCCAACACACATCATGATTTCAATAATGTCATGAATTTTAATAAATAGCATGAATTTCAACAGATAGCACACTTGCAAATGGAGTATAAAATCAGATAATTTAAAAAAATAATTTCGGAATTTTAGAAATCATATTGTATACCTCCTGCTTACCTCAATTTGGAATCGGAGCTATTAGATATGCTGATCTATCAGCCATAAATAATATATTAAATTTTACCTCAATTGGAGATTATCCCACCATTGATTCTTCGGCTTATTTTTTATAATCAAATGTGATTACACCATATAACTTTCTCTCTGCGTGTGAAATCTGTTTGAGCAGAAAAGAAAGGAAAATTCTCTGTCGGATTTTTTCTCTCTCTCTTGTCAAAGTTCCTGTGTCTCCTTCCTCAATTTCTAATTGTTGATTTTTAACTAGTAATAGCAAGCAACACTCTGTCAATTTGTACCGTGTGAGAACAAATGTTAGCTGCACGTTTGAAATGTCCATAGGTGAACCTTTTAGTGCAAACATGTGGCACTTTAACACGAGGTGTCCTAACACCTCTAAATATTTAAAAAATGTCCATCATGGATCCCACCACGTGGCACATGAGATGCCAAAAAGAGTAGAAACTCTTAGAATTATATGATGTTCATGCGCATTTATTAGATATTTTGTCCAAATATATTATTTTCTAAACATATACAAAAATTATCATAATTTTATATAAATATAGGGATCGTAAATGTATATAAAAATATTAAAAATTATTATGGGAGTTGGGATATTACACCCCGACTTAACCTACCTACCTACCTATATATATTTAAGTCCTAAATTAACTCTTTCGCACCTAATTTACTCTCACCTAATTTATTCTGCTAATTAAAACCGGTTTCTTTGCTATGATTGGTTCTCTAATTAAGTTTCTAGTAGAATACTTCAACTCTTTCGTGATTAGTTCAACTAGCATCATACCCGTGTTACATACAACCTTAAATAAATAACCATATAATTCATAGAAAACTAATTTTTTTAAACTATAATAAAAAAGAAGAAGAAGTTGGAATCAGATAATTTTATTTATTTTCATCCGTTGTTAATTATTTGGGGTTAGCGATATATTTTGGGGTTAAAAATATTAAAAATTATTTTTGAAGAATATATCATTTTTTTATTTTTAATAGCCCTATGCCGCCCTTTTTCTTCTAAAATTAATTTATAAAATATGACGTTGAAAAATTAAATAATACTCCCGAGTATTCTCTCTTTTTCTTGAAAATGAAAAAAATAGCTATTTGAATTGGTGGAATTGAAATTGGTAGCTCAACAAATAACATAACAAACTAAAGGCAAATTCACATCATTTGAAAATTATTGCGTAAAATTTTAATAAATTTGTGTGATGGTGTGGGGCTCTTAAAGAATAATCTTTGGTTAAAATTTACTTTGCGATAATATATAAAATAGATATAGTATAATTTTGGCTTGAGTTTTGGATTTTTGGAAATCATATATTTTAGAGAAATATTGTATTTGTTACCCAGATAATCAACTCTAGAGGGGGGGTGAATAGGGTTGATGGCAAACTTTTCTTTTAATAAAAATTCTACCGAGTTAAGAGTTTAGAATAATATAAGAATGAGTATAAAACAGATAAGATCAATATGAGCACAATAATAAAGAGAAAGGGATAGAGAGATTCAAACTCGGCGATTTATCGTGGTTCGGTCTACCTGACCTACGTCCACTCCCCAAGCACACCACTTGAGATTTCAATCCACTAATCCAAACTCCTTACAGGTCGAGTTCAAACCTTTACACACCAAGAGTACACCTCTCTTGTTTACAAGGTGGAGAAACCTTCTCACCTCACAAGGGTCACACCAACCCTCTTGACACAATTTACCGTGGATAGGATTTTTGAGATTTCTCTCACAATAACAACTCTCCTTTTTGAGAAAGATATACAAATAAAGCTTTAAAAATAATATCTCTCACTAGAACTCTTGTATGAATTAAACTTGGATGGCTCAAGGGATATTGAATATCTGAAAATGAAGAATGCTTTGAGTTCTAAGCTTTTGTTTCTCACTTTGTGTCTTGTACAAATGAGAGCTAAAGATATGTATTTATAGATCTTAGCAAGAATATAACATTTGGAGAGATTTTAAAATTTGCTAGCTAATTTTCAAACTTTCAATCAAGTTTTCAAAGTTAGACATTATTTTTCAAACTTGTAATCAAATTTTCAAAGTCAGAAATTATGACTAACCAATTTTTCAAACTTACAAGCAATTTTTCAAAGTCAGAAATTATGGCTCATCAATTTTTCAAACTTGCAAGCAATTTTTCAAAGTCAGAAATTATGGCTAACTCATTTTTCAAACTTGCAAACAATTTTTCAATGTCAGAAATTATGGCTAACTCATTTTTCAAACTTGCAAGCAATTTTTCAAAGTCAGAAAGTGTGGCTAACATATTTTTCAAACTTGCAAGCAATTTTTCAAAGTCAGAAAGTGTGGCTAACCAATTTTTCAAACTTGCTATTATATTTTCAAAGTTAGAAATTATTACTAGCCAATTTTTCAAACTTGCAATTAAATTTTCAAAGATAAGAATTATTGCTAGCCTATATATAAGAACTCTAAGTTATAATGCATTTTCGTATTTTGAAAGAATGTAAGAATGATGCTAAAGTCATTCTAGAGCCTCAAGAGTTTAACCATATAAGAGCTTTACAAGAATACCCTAGTAAAGATTCATCAGTCTTGAGTTCTTCAGTGCTTGAAGGCTTCTTGCTTTGAAGTCCAAATATCTTCGATTCTTTTTGATCCTTGAGAATGTGTGCTTGAATGTTTATTGGAATTATCATACTTGAATTAAACACATTAGAGCAATATGATAGAATTTGTTATTATCAAAATATTTGCAATATAATTGGATTGACGCCATAGGGCTAACAATATTTAAAATAATTAATATTTCAAAATTATTAAAAAATAATAACTATATATTGGAATATTTTATAATTCAACAAACTATGTTAAAATATTATTAAGATATATTTTCAATTGAAATGATATTTTATTTTATATTTATTTTTAAATAAAAGTCAAATAAATTATATTAAGATAAAATTAACACGCTTTTCATATAAGATGAATTTTAATTTATTTTATGTGTTTTAAAAATGAAGTGAATGGAGCTTACACATGTCTTCTCACGAAAATTCCATCTGCAATAATATATATTGTTGTGATAGAATTTTAGGGGGTGAACTAATAGTCAGAATTGCTCTTCAAGCTCGGTGTTGAACCTCAGCAATAATCTAGGCGACTCTGCGCAAGGAAACAAACATAACCAGCCGAGGTGAGGCCGCTCAAACTCCCTCCAACATGGAGATCAGACCAAGGCGAGTATAAGATCGACTAAATACAATACCAAAACTCTCAGGATAAAAATGGCAAGGGTCTAGCCAAGTAATTGCATGAGCGTATCTTTTTGGGGAGTGGGAGCG
>BRYF01000020.1:7760000-7772500 GCA_030159135.1 Actinidia polygama
ATAATTTTTGTATAAAATTTCTTGAACAAGCAATGTGCCAGCTCTTTCTTTCAAAATGTTACCCAAGTATGAGCATATAGATAGATCTATAAGATTTCATACTTGTTCTGGGAGTTGCTCCCTTCCTGAAGGAATCTTTCATACTATTTTTCAACACTGTCGGCCTTACACTTCCTAATGAATTTGAATATGATCCTTCTGTCTATTTTCATTTGATTAATTGATGGAGAAATGTTTGAGTCTCACATTCCATCTCTGAAGACCAAGGCCAACTCATTCTAGATATTTTTTAACCTACAAACATTTCCATCTGTCTCTATTGGGGTTCTAGGTGTATATGATGGTTTGATGGATCCAATGATTGCATCATTACCTGATGCACTGACGATGGAAGTAGTTTAGCAGGTACTTTACATTTGTGACTTACCCAAAGTGACAGAGGCAGCGTAGCAATAGAAGCTAATTAGCATGAGAGAGAGAGAGAGAGAGAGAGAGGATTGTAAGTTCTCAATTTGTTAGTGATTGTGTGTTTGAGTTTTATTTCTGCAGGCACCCGTGAAGGTGTTGGTCCTGTCAAGGCAGGGCAAAAAGGATAACCGCCGGCTTAACGAACCTCCTAGATGTTCACTTTGAAATTGGAAAATGCTAGAAACCTCAGACAAAATTCACACTCCAATTCACTTTGAGCGTATGGCATCGACTGCATGATGTGATGGCACCAAGTGTTCTGATATATTGCACCACCGCTCCAATTCTGAACTCAACCTGGTGGTTACCAGGTTTGTCCAGTTTTGTTTGAATTAATTCACACTGAGCTACTCAATTAATACCAGAACAATCAAGGGCGGAGGGACATAAGAGCAATTGACCCCACTTGAAAGAAACAACACTATTAGCACTTGTATAATTTACTATAAATACAATTTTGACCCTATAAAAAATTATTTTCACGAGTTTAACCCTACTGAAATTGTTTTTTGGCTCCACTCCTAAGAACAATGGCATGGCATTTCATTTGAGCCCCGCCAGTCGAGGGAAAAAGATTTTTCACAAAGATATTTGTATGGGATGCCATATTTGTACTACAAAATAAGATTCTGACAAATACTTAGTATATTTCTCCGAGTTTTAGCAAACATGCATTATCGGTTCTTGGAGGCCTATATACTTGCAATAATTGTTCTGGAATAGAAGCTGCCACCATTCATCATTCATGTAAACCTTGTTTGAATTACTATACGAAGCTGCTGAAATACTACTTAAGATTTCTTCAACCAAATACTCTTAACAGAACCAAGTGAAGTTTCAGGCAGCATTTCAAATAGACGACCAAACTAAGAAGCATGGACACTGCCAAGAAGGTGTCATGTCACGACACTCATCTAACACTTTTAAACACCAGTCGGACATGCATCCCAATATAACGTATTATCTTTTCAAAATTTTGAGAACTCGGATACATTTCATTCACATGGAGAATATGCGTCTATTGTTTAGACACATTGAAACACAATATAAGTTGACTTAAATTCGATGATATTTTGAAGGGGAAAAAAAGACGATGTAAATTTTGACATTTCTCCTCCTTTAGACTACAGAAATTAGTTTTAAAGTACCCTTATGTCATTATTTCTTAATTAAATATACATCAATATGACATATAAAATATATTCTTCGCGTCCACGTGTTGTTTCTTACATTTTTGAAAAACTTAATTGTCAGCCTCAGTGTTTCTTAGCCATTGAACCTCGAAATTAATAATAATACACGCACAGAAAGATTTAGGATTCAAGCTACTTGTAAACTTGTAAAAATTCATTCATTAGTTTACGATGACACCGGTGGCACCAGTATAAATACACTATGAAGCTCCATTTGAATACGTGGATCTTAGTTTGTGTTCTGTTCCTTTGGAACTTATTGCATGACGCACAACACAAAGGGGAGGAAAATCATAACTTTTTGAAGAATCTCGTGGGGCCTGTGAAACTTATTGTATGAAACACAACATGACAGTTGGCGAGGACATTCAGAACTTCTTGAAGAAGTCAAGAATGTGTTTGCTGATCTCGTCGGGCCTCTCTTGGTTGATGAAGTGGCCTACGCCTTCCATGACCACAACTTCATCCAACAGCGGGACGTCTTTCTTGAACCCACCGTCGTGTATGTATTCCTTCACGCCTGGGATGTTATAGACCAAGTCTACGTCACCCACAATGAACTTCGAAGGCACTTTCACTTGGGACCCTGTCCAGGGTGCTGTGAGTTCCCAGTTTCTGCAATGTAGAGGGAAATCATAGGGAAATTAGGTAACGATCTTTATAGGATCACAATGACCTCTTTTTTGTGTTTCTTGAGTCTAGGTAACTTGGACATGAAATCTGAACCTAGAAACACAATAAGACCAAGATTGCATCTATTTATGATGAGCCCTAATTACTTTAAAATAGTCAATCCACAACACAAAGAAACTCTTCCCTCAACTAATACCTATCCTTGGACTCAAATTGGAGACAGCGGCCAAGGCCAGGAAAGGAAAGGAAAAGAGAAAATACTGGAAAACTTTTTTGATTGTTCAGTTTGCAAAAAAATTGTGAGATCCTTGTCCGTAACTTTTCTAGTAGGATTAGTGTTCTCTCAAAACTTGAAAGATTCTTTATTTTCAACAACTATCTACAATTTAATTATGATTTTTTAAGTCTTCCTACAAAATTCTTTTAACAAATGAACACACCCAATAAATTAGATTTCATTTTCCTTCATTTTAATTTACTTTTCCTACAGATAACTTTTCTGCATCAAATTATTTACAATTGAAAGGAGCCAAAGAAATTATCATGAATAAGGAAGGTAACTTACAGATCGAAAACTCGGTAGTAGTTTATTCCTCCAGTGAAACCAGTCTGCTCAAATTTGCTAGCATAGTAATCAACGTCTTCTTTTGACAGCCACAAAGGCAAGACAACCGGAGTATCGGGTGAATAGCCAAATCCTTTGCCTTTAGGGAAACGAAATTGAGCAGGATCCCGGTATGTTAGAAATTTCTCAACTACTCTTCTAACACCAATTTGGGCAAACTCAACTTCAATATCTCCAGGTTCCTGGAGCATAATTATGATGAGACATTCATCGCATCTTAACTCGTAAGCAAGTGGAAAAGTGAAGAGAAGACATTGCGATAAACGATTGGAAAAGTGATAGTAGTTAAAATTCTCAACCTTATTTCCCCTGATTTCTAAAAAAATGTCCAAATCTTAGTTATTCACCCGAATTTGCTCTTTAGAGCTGAATTTGCGCACCTTTTAAAAAATAAATGCTAACCTTATATGGCACAACTCAGCGCTTAGTCTTGATGCGCCAACTGCCATGTCACTAGACAAACTACAATTCGGCGCGTGCTTGGACGCGTCGATTGCTGTGTTAGTGAGTAGGCGGCTGACTCAGTCATGCTCCTAGGGCTTGGCTAGTAGGTTGTCATCATGTTGTCGATGTCTCAGTCCGGGCATGGGGCTGTCAGAAGAAACTTCGTCATACAAGTTACCTTCTGTCGCCTGACATACCTCGGGATCGCCGACGGCCGTTTCCCCTCGGCTAAACTCCAACGCGGGTACTTTACTGGACTTACTAAATAGCGACAACTCGGAAGTGATGGTAGCCTTAGCTCGGACAGTGCTAGTGTTTGGTAGTGTCTAGACCGAGCTTGCTTCACAGTGATAGTTCGGTGACGATGCCTGCCCTAACAAGGATAAAATTCATAATTGTATAATTTGTCCCCTTACAATTATCCCTCAGTTTGCATAAGTTGGGCCAATGCTTGCCGAGGTGATGTGAACTGGACGTGTTTATCATTTGAGCCCAAAATTTGGCGGGCACGCTAATGCCTACTAGCTATTTTCCTCCTGCTTGAGTCTGTCATTTCATCGTACTGTTGAGCCACGTGTCAGGGTATAACTAGTCCATGAGCTCGGTTTGAGCCCTGGTGCCGAGGTCCCCCACCTACCCATAAGACTTGTTTGGTAAGGACGCGGAGCTAAGGTATTGCCATGTGTTCGTTTCTCGTTCGTTCGAAGACGGTTGGCTGCTCGCGAAATGACTCGCCTCAAAGGTATGTTTGGGTGCTTTCCCGCCTCTTCAGATACCTTGTGGTCGTCTATTTACCGCCCTCTATCACTATTCATCACAGCACTATGAGAGCATTCCAGAGAGAGAAAGCATGTGCCTCCATTCTTCTGCTGTCGTTTTGCTCGCTCCTTCGCCGATCGAGTTTCCAGAACCACTTTTTGGTCCTTCCGTTGATCTGATCTCCGGTTGTTAATCTCCTCCGAATTTAATTTTGGTAAGTTTCTAATCGCCATTCTTTTCTGCAATTTTTATGCTTTGATAGTTTTCCATTTTTGGATTTGCTGCTCTTTCCTGATTCTTTGTGTATAACTCCTTGAATCTTTCTTGCTTTGAGATTTTCCTTATGTTGGTGAGTCTGAGTTCCTGACCTTGGCTCGTCCGCCATTGTTGGGACTCTGCACTTTCCTAAGTTTTGTGAACTGGGTCGTCCTTGACCTGTTTCCCCTTATGAAATGGGTCTGGGCTGCCATGTAGGCTGGAAATCATTAGTTTAGGGTTCCCCCCCCCCCTGACCCCTTTGTTGCCGAGATAGGTTTGAGGCGGGAGGGGGGGGTCTAATAGCAGTGCCTTAGAAAATAGTAGTTTGCCCTTGTGGTGCAGAGCTTGGTGCTCATAGAGGGCTCATCTGACTCTGCTCCCGAAAGCTCATCACAATTGCCTGTTTGAGCTCATTCTTAACTGAATTATTTTTGTTTTCAGAACATGGAATTGAACCGAGCTCAGCTATTGGTTCACAACGACGCTGCCCTAAACAAGTTTAGGACCGACCACAACATCCTTGATGACGTTCAGGTAGAATAGTCTGGTCACAATGAGGATGCCAATCTGGTTGAGGGAAACAATGACTGAATTTCAGTTCGGATCTGGCTGATCCACCAAGTTGTGTTTCGGTTCCCCATAAGCCCGATGCTGAAGGAGGTGATGACACAATGCCACCTTACCTTTATGCAAGTGTTAGTCAACTTCGTCCAAATCGTGCTCGCGGTGGACACCTTGACGTGCCAGCTGGAGCTCCCCTTCAACGCCTCAGACCTGCTGCACGTGTACACCATGGTGCGTCCGAAGAGGGAGTTGGGTACACCCTTCCTAAAGGGTAATCATTATTTGCGCCTCAAGAATCCTCATCAGCCACAAATGAGGTTGGTCATTGATAGCCTGGACAAGGAGTTGTTTCTAAACGAGTTCATTTGGGTTTTTGGAAAGTGGGAATTCTGAGCTGGAGACGATGGCCTCTTCTCGTTCCCAAGGCACAATGGCTGTCTTTCGGATAGTAAGTTTCTCTTTATCAAATCTGTAAATTTTTGTGTTGATTCTGTTATGTGCCTTTGATGTTGTGGCTGATTTTAACAAGCTCTTCAGGAGTAGATCCAAGGAGTGCAAGGCAGCCATCCAAGCTATTAACAACAGGCGACCCTTTCAGGAAGGTTGCAGAACTTCTGAACTACGAGCCCTTCTACTACCATGTCATCCCCCACAAGGATCAGACTTCCGGCACTGCGTATTGAAGGCCGTGCTCCTCGGTCATCTACTACCACGTCATCCCCCACAAGGATCAGACTTCCGGCACTGCATATTGAAGGTTGGGCTCCTTGGTGCTCCGACTTCAGTTTGGAAGACTTCAGCGCAAAGCTAGAAGAGAACGCGCTCCTTGTCCGAGATTGTCCGAGATCCAGGCTGGGACGAAGGCACCACTTCGAGACCATCTAGCTACACTTCGTATGATTCTTTAGACAGCGAGGAGAAGGGAGAATAATAAGTGAACAAGATGGTCCTAAATAGGAGAAGAGGGCGAGTAGTTCCTACTGCTGACCCTGTAGTGCCTAGCGCCGAGCCCATTATGGTTTCGAGCTCGAACACCAAACACTTTGACAATCTCGCCTTTGCCCCGCTCTAGCCCGTGGGTGAGGTTGTGATCACTCATTCCTTCAAGCAGGACAGTGATTTCGATACGAACTTGGGCGAGGTCAACATTAGGGTTGTTCACGCGTCAAGCAGGTTGGGTTTGACCATAATTCGTCAACTGCCTGAATACATTCGGGTTGGAAATCTCAAGAACTGATTTCGACTGAAGTTCTTCACAAAATCGCTCGTACACTACTCAGCGGGTTGCAGTGGGTTTTTGTCGGATATTCGATTTTACCAATTGAATTTGGAAGTTGGAACAATTATCCAAATTCCATTGTAAATAATAAAGGGTACAAAATTGCAGTATCAAGTATAGATTTTTGTTTGAAATTACATGCAAGCAACACTATTGCATCCAAAAAATGAACACATGCAAGCAACAGTACTACACCGTGCATATGCAAGTGCTGTTGCTTAACCTCCTTGATACATAGAACATTCTCCAATCCACCAAAAGTTTATAATAAATTAAGCTAGCTAAATAAATTTTACTAAAACTAAAAGGGAAAAAACAAAAACAAATTGGGGAGTCAATCTGAAAGGGAGTGAGAGTGAGAGAGAGAGAGAGAGGGGGCCAAAGGGGTATAGAAACTGTAAATGCTTTTTTATAGTTTCCTATGTCCTCTTAACATAGGATATAGAGAGATTTAGTCAATTTAGGGTTAAGTTGGAGCTGAAAGGATGGGCAGGTAAAAGGTTGCTGCCAGCTTCCAAAAATAATAATGTGTAATTCTGGGATCTAATAATAAAATATCACGTGAAATCCACAATTCTACTGATGTGATAAAATATCGGCCGGGTTGGTTTACACGGGCTATATTTAGTTTAACTCACCAATTGATTGAAACCCACTATTTTGGTTAGATTTTTACCCGAACTCGACCGTTGCTAATTTTGAAACCGACCACATTCATTTGGATCTGTTTGGATCAGATAGTTTAGGTAGGTGGTTCAGTTATTTGCTCACCCTTAGTCAACATGGCTTCGAGGTTTAAGACTTTGGGCTAGAAGAAGTTCAAGCCGGCTATCGATCCTCCCGCAGTGTCAGTTCCTCTAATCACCCAAGACCCGCAGCCAACCCCTGCTCCAGTTCTAGCCTTGACTGCCCAGGAAAAGGTCGAATCAAGTTTATCGGAAAAACCTCTCCTGAACAAGCACAAAGGGAAACAGCTCGAAGGGGACCCCTCCAAGAAGTCCAAGAAGAAGAAGGGGGAAATGAGCTCAACTTTCCTCCTTTCCTCTAGCATGCATGACCAGCTCTAGAAGCCCGATTTCTCCACCGTCGAGCTCAGTAAACAGGTAACTGTGGCTGATTCTTCTAAGGACCATGACACCAATTTGGCCCTTGCGCAGGCAATCATGCTGCCTAAAGACGTTGCCAATCTTGCTGAGGAGGGTTCGGAGGAGATTCAGGATCTGCTTGTGATGCGATAGGTTCAGGTAAGTATCTTAACCTCAGGGGCTTTTCAATTTTCTTTTCACACTTTGGGTACTTATCATTTCCTTTGTTTTTGTTTTGCAAAGCCTCCAGAGAGCTACTGCCATTTCGGAGCAGATGAAGGAGTAGTCTACCGAGATCAAGAAGTCAAAGAAGAAGATCAACTATGTAGAGAAGCAGGCGAAGTTGGACTCTGATGTTGTGGAGCAGGCGAAGTTGGCCCTTGCTGTAGTTGTCCAGGAACGAGATGACAACTATGCCGCCGTCACTGAAACTCGGGGTGAAGTGACTGTTGTCTAGGAGTAGCTAAACAAGGCTTCGGGGGAGCTGGGCAAGCTGGAGAAGGTCAACTGCGGCCGGGTCTTCGAGCGGGTGTACAATTAGGGGATTGATCAAAGAACTACCGGTAGTGGATTCATGACTACCAGTAGTGAAGGCTAAAAATATAACTTTTTCAGCTTTCCTGCGCAATTTTCAAGGACACTTTTGTGTTTTCATTAGGACTTTTGTAAAGCCTATTTAAACAACTTTTCTGAGATTTCAAAGAGATTCAATTTTTAAGTTTGGCTATATTTTATATCTAGAAGTTATTGTAGAGAGAAAGAGAAGAAGAAGTGGGTTTGTATATTAAAGGTTATAGATTTTTAAATCTTTCACTCTCATTTGCTCATTTATTGTTGTAAGTACTTGTTGTTAATTTTAAGCAATTTCATCTACTCTTAACTACTTGTTGTGCTTCTTGCTTTTTCATCTTTCTTGTCTTTTTATTTTCTACCTTTAGTTTACCTTGTTTATAGTAGATCCACCATTAATGATGAACTCTACACCATTAATGGTTGGCTAAACTACTTGACTTGGTCCAAGAGTTAGATTTCATTTTTGATATAAGTTTGATGGGTTTATTTCTCTCAAATGGTTTAAATGCTTATTTGTAAATGCTTAGGGGCAAAATATTTCGGTCTTAACTAGAGTTATATATATCTTTGATCATGTGTCAACAAACTTGACTTGGTACATGTGATGCTTAGTTCCCTTGCACTTAAGTGTTTGATAAAATGTCTCAAAGCCCTTAATTATTCACAAACACTCCTTTATATAGAGAACATGATTTTAAAGTTAAATCTTTCGACCAATATCATAGTGAAAATGAGACGTGGTTGAGTAAAATGAGAGAAGAAACTCACATACCAAAGTTAAGAAGAAATCGAGCTTTTGGACATTGACTCTTTTAATTTCACAGTTAAATCACCCTAGTGTAAACGAAACCAACACTTCCAAAGTCAAAACCTTTTTCATAGCTTTAATATTCAATTATTCGTTTACTCACTATAGAAAATTCGGCTTATTACTAGTTCCCTGTGGAGAATTGACCTCGGATATTCCGAGTAATATGCTGCACTGACCACATGTTTCTACGCTTGAAAACATACACATTGAGAAAGCAAGTATTTTTGGCACCATTACCGGGAGCTATGCAAGTTGAATTTCTTGTAATTTCATCACAATAGTGTGTATATCTCTTAATAAATAGTTTTTGTTTTCAATTCTCGTATTTTGTGTAGTATTTGGGTTGGTGCATGCCGGTTTGGTCCCGTGACCATACATTTAGACTTGTTAGAATCGACCATACGGTAGAACACTTGTTAGAACACTGTCTTTTTATTGAGATGGAGGGGCATAAAAAGATGGAGGGGCAAGGGGTGAAAACCCGCATGTCCCACAATTTCCCGAAGGGGCCACAATTTCTCAAAAATACCTCACCCCAACCCAAAGTGCTTTTCAATTATGCATAGTACTACCGGTCCAAGCTCGGGCATTTGTTGTAAAACCAAACATGATTCAACTCCTCCTCACGTTCCATGGCATGAGAATGAGAGTGCTCATCTCTACGTCAAGGAATTTGAGGAGTTAGTTGTTACTCTTTTGGAGCCTGGACAGTTCGAGGAGATAGCCCGCTTGAAGTTTTTTCTTTTATGTCTGAAGGAGAAGGCTAAAGTTTGGCTTAACTCCCTCAAACCCCAATCTTTGGGTACATATGCAATCAGGGGTTTTTAAGAAATTCTTTCCCATGCATAAAACGGTAGCTTTGAGGGAAGCTATTTAAATTTTTTTTGCTAAATATAATGAGCCATTTGGCAAAAGTTAGGAACGTTACAAGGATATCTTGAGATCCGTTCCACATCGTGGCTTCAAAATATGGTGGATTATAATTTTTTTCTACGAAAGCATTTCACCCTTAAATTGCCATTTTGTTGATATGATGTGTAATGGGTACTTTTTAAACAAAGATCCTAATGAGGCATTTGATTGCTTTGAACAATTGGCAGATAGATATCAATCTTGGGACCTTTCAAATTCCACTGATAGGTCAAGAAAACCCATTGCCGCAAATTCATCGGGGCCTGGAAGGTACTCATTGACAGAACAAGATGACCTGCATTCAAAAATTGCCTAACTTACGCGTAGGTTGGAAATCCTAAATGTGAAAAAGGTCAATGAGGTAAGCACAAACCTATTATGGAGGAGATGTGCGTAATTTATGACACCAATGGGCATGGCACAAGTGCTTGCCCTACTCTGCCAGCTGCCAAAGATTTACTCCAGGGTGGGGAGAAAAGTTATGTGAATGCTTTTAACCCACCACTAAGCAATACAATTATCTGTACTCCAATACTTACAATCCGAGGTGGCGAAATCACCCAAATTTTTCTTGGAAGGGTATGGATAATCAAAGTGCATCTTAGGGTCAACATGGGTACCCTAACCAAACCCAAGCAAATGTGAGGAACTATGGCCAAACCTCCTCCTTATATCATCACCAACAAGTTCAAGGGCAAGGAGATCGCTCATTCTATTGTTTCCTGGATGGGTATTCAAGATACAATCAAATAGAGATCGCTCTTGAGGATCAAGAAAAGGCAACATTCACATGCCCTTTTGACACTTTCACTTATCGGCAGATGCCTTTTGGGTTGTGCAATGCCCTGGGCACGTTTCAAAGGTGTATGATGGGAACTTTCAGCGATCTCGTAGAAAATGTAGTAGAAGTGCTTATGGATGACTTCTCTGTTTTTGGAGATTCATTTGAGTCTTGCCTCCAACAATTAAAGTTGGTGTTAGATAGGTGTGAGGAGAAAAATCTTGTGCTGAATTAGGAGAAGTGCCATTTTATGATCACTCATGGAATAGTGTTGGGACATATTATGTCGGCCAAGGGAATAGAGGTAGACAAATCAAAGATCGAGTTGATCTCTAACTTACCTACCCCCAAATGCATGAAAGATGTGTGCTCGTTTCTTGGTCATGCAGGACTTTATCGCCGGTTCATAAAGAATTTTAGTTCCATATCTCGTCCTTTATGTTCCCTGCTTGCTAAGGATGCTTCTTTTGGGTGGACAGGGGCTTGTGAGGCTGCTTTTTCAAATCTCAAAACTATGCTAACCTCACCCCTATCATGCTACCACCCAATTGGAGCCTTCTTTTCCAGCTCATGTGTGATGCGAGCGATTATGCGATAGGGGCGGTCTTAGAACAAATGAGAGAAAAGAAACTTAGTGTCATCTACTATGCTAGCCGAACTCTGAATGATGCTCAATTAAATTACACTACCATGGAAAAAGAGTTACTAGCGATAGTTTTTGTCCTAGACAAGTTTCGGTCCTACTTCATTGGATCACTATTGTAGTCTTTACTGATCATGCTTTAAAGTATATAATGACCAAATAAGATGCAAATTGGCATCTCATATGGTGGATCCTCTTACTTCAAGAATTTGATATCACTATCAAAGACAAGAAAGGAGTAGATAATGTGGTAGCGGACCATTTCTCCCGATTGGTGGTTGAAGATCGTTCGACCAAGTGCCTATTGTTGACATTTTTCTTGATGAGCAACTTTTTGCTCTTTCGACTGGACCCTTGTATGCGGATATTGCAAATTACCTTGCCACAGGCCAAGTTTCTGAACATTGAAGTCCTCACGACAAGAGAAAATTTTTGATGGAGGGGAAAAAAAATTTCTTTGATGATCCTTATCTCTTCAAGTATTGCCCAGACCAAATTATGAGGAGATGTGTACCGGACTCCGAGATGAGTGGTATACTCTATTTTTGTCATTCAGAGGCATGTGAAGGCCATTTCTCTACAAAGAAAACCACCGCAAAAAAATATTGCAATGCGGATTCTATTGGTCTTCACTTTTTAAGTACTTATTCGAGTTTTGTAAGAGATGTGAGAAATGACAGTAGTTAGGGGGTGTATCCCGAATAAACATGATGCCTCTTTTCCCATCATTGTTATTAGGATATTTAATTGTTGGGGAATTGACATCATAAGCCTTTTTTCCTTTCTAATGGCTATCTCTACATCTTTCTGGAAGTGGACTACGTGTCCAAGTGGGTAGAGACTATCCACACACGAACCAATGACCACAAGGAGGTGGTCATGTTTTTAAAAGAAAATATATTTTCACGGTTCGGGATGCCTCGATCGGTCATAAGTGACCAAGGTACACACGTTTCCAATAGGCCATTTGAGGCCTTAATAACAAAATATGCTATCATGCATAAAGTGTCCACCGATTACCACCCTCAAACCGATGGTCAAGCCGAGCTTGCCAATAAGGAGATAAAGCACATACTCGGAAAGATAATCAACTGAGTTTTCCTTTTTCCTTTTGAACTACCCTTTGCCCAGAGGAGTTGTGTCTATACTTTGTTCCGCTTGCCGGACGTCATCCTCTAGCGTAGCAAACATTTTGACCCGAGACATGAAGTCCCGGAGATCGACCGGAGGGCTGAGCGTCAGATCTTCCCAAAGTTTTTCCCCAAGAGTTAGCCTGAACTTGTAGCTGGCTACTGCTAACTCTTCCGAACATTCTTCAATCTCATTATAAGTCTCTCAATAACGCTTGTTGTATTTACGGAGTGATTCATTCTTGCCATTTTTAAGTGTTAGAAGAGAGTCAATGCCCTTTGGCGCTTTTATGTTAACGACGAACTGAGCTACGAATGACTTAGTGAGTTGGTGAAAACTCT